>ML786694.1:0-19103 GCA_009831015.1 Picea engelmannii | reverse complement strand
CGTATTTATAATCATGGTGAAAATAAATGCATTCATCATGTGCATTAACACAATCAAAACTAGTCCTCCAAGAAGAGGAACTTAGAGTAATCTATTTAACTAGACCTATGAGTCCTTCTAACAGTTTCTTCACTAGGGATACTCCTTGTATAGTAAAATTTCCAAACAATCCATACCAAAAGTTACAAATATAAATACTTAACAATTAAAATTGACATATTACAGAGTAATAACATTATTAAAAGTTCCGAAGCATGAATTGATTGCGAATCAATTCTCACCCATCATCGAATTCCAATAGTATGATTTTATTTTTAGGTAACAAAGTGCCTTCCTTAGAGAGATTATTCATTGTTTGGTTCAATTCCCTGAAGATATGGGGAAATTCAATTTGAACAAATAAGCCAATACTCTCATGAATATGATCTGCCAACGACCTTAAGTTGATATTATGTAGTTGGACATTGCCAGACACATGGTTGATGACCAGTCCAAAATCTCCATATACTTGAAGAGTATCATATCTCCGATGCAGTGAGAACTTTAAAGTGGCAAGAGAGCCATAAACTCATTGAAATTATTACTACCCCTCCCTACATTTGTTTTGAGATGAAATAAATTGTGATAAGACAAATCTAGAACAAAATCACATCTATAAATAGTATCCTGGCATGCACCATTGGAAAAGAACCACGACCTAGACTTTTCCATCCCGAGCTTTCCCACAAGCCTTGGTGGCTTTTGAACAATATCATTCTTATACCATTATTAAATCCAACAAGATCACCTATGACAATTTTGTGTATGGAAATAATATCTTGGAGGAAGTTCCTTCATACAAGTATCTTGGAATTGATATTCATCACAAGCTCAATTGGAACTATAGCATTGAGAAAATGATACATGGGTGAAAAACTTATTATGGGCTTGAAAATAATTGTAAATTAGCATACCTTTGGCTATGGAATAAGGAAAAGCTCCTCTTTGAGACTCTTGTCACTCCTATTATATTATATGGATGTGAAGTTTGAGGATGCAATATCTCTTCAGAATCTTGGAGAAATATAGAGCGGATCCAAAAGACTTTTATAACTTATAATTTCAAAATTAAGGGCAATACACCCTATCCTATCCTCCTCATCAAAGCAAGTTTTTCCCTCGTTGAGAGCACAATTATGATTAGGTACTTAATGTACAAGAACAAGACAAACAACATGGATAACAAGAGGCTCCCCAAAATTGCTTCAAAATCTATCCAAAATCACCAATGGCTCAAGCGGGGATGGCATAATGATGTCAAGTCTTAGCTAAATCATTGGGGAATAAAATAAGAAGTTATTCTACAGAATACCGATGATATCAAAAATATTATACAAGTTAAATTTAAGGATAATCTATAGTGCAATAAAGAATTAGAGGATGGAAGAAAATCAAGATATTATAAGGAGGTGGTTAACCCTAACCTTGAAGATCAAAAGTATCTCTCTGTTTTGACTAGCATAAAGAAGAGAATCAATATTGCTAAAATAATAACTAATTCTCATGAGTTGCATAGTGAAATTAGGAATTGGACAATCCCCAAAACACAATGGAAAGAAAGAATCTGTCATCTTTGTGACACCAAGAGGGTTGAAGATGAAAAACACTTCCTCCTAGAATTCCCTGTGTATACCCAAATTAGATCCCAATTGCCAAATATTTGTCACAATACCAACCTTCCTAACCTTCTAATTCATCAAAAATTTAGTGATCTTGGAACACTTCTCTTAATGTTTTTCAAGCATTGAAATAACATTTTAAAGAAATCCAAGTAATCTCTTTCTTTTCTTAAGGTCCGATATACCAATTTTGGTCTCAGTGGACATTAACCATAATCATCGTCATAATATGAGAGTAAAGCCAGGACCTGAGTTGAGGTTTTAAAATATGGAACAAAACTTTCGTCAAATAAAAATGAGTTATGTGCCATCTGAATTCCCCAAAGGGCTAAGAAAAGAAGTTCTTGAAAATGATTCAAGTCTGTGTTGGAGAACCATCTAGAGAATCAACCTTCTATAGTATCCTTGTTCCATAAGTTTGCGAGGCTCAAGTGATCTTCAAGGTCCTTCCAAATATTCCAATAATAAGTACAAGACATACAAATATGCAGTCATTTTCTCACCACTCCTACAAAGAAGGGAAATACTAGCCCCCTCCTTGTTTCTTTTCCTTAAACTCTCCCAGGTTATTACCTTATTTTTTTTTTTTTTCTATCATGTCTGTTACTTGCAGGACTAGCATGTGGTATAAGGAACCACGACCCAGGGGCATCTAAGCCATCAAAATCACTCAGGGATTGCACCTGGCCTGGGCCACACCAACTCTGAATACGATTGATTTTTTTTGGGCATCTCCTCCTGACTACCATGAGTTTCTAACCTTTGACACCTTGCAAAATGAAACCTTCAAAATTTAATTGCGCTAGGGATATTTGACGATTGGTGCCTTATTATTAAGAGCAAGCCACATAAATAAAATGGATTTTGTGGGAGCTTTGACTTTCCAAAGTTTCTTCCACCACCAAGCTTCATAATTTATTGATCTAGGTGGATATCGGTGGCCACCCACCTATTCCACGGGCTCGAAAAACCATTTTCCATCTTGGCAGTTTTTTGGGTTCCAAACTTCCGGGGCCGTTTTGAGGCCCTAAATGACGTTTTTTGGGGATTCGAGGTCTAGAAAATTGCCAAAGGAACTAGCCTCAACTAATAAAAAATGGTTCTTCTCAGTTAGACCTTTCCAACAGTGTATCGAGCACCCCAAACAAAGATCGTATGCAAAAGTTGTGCTCCCGAGAAGTTGACGTATCAACAACCCCCATCGGGGCCAACAAACCTTTTGGCTTTTCATCTTCTGGGGTTAGGGTTTTGGATTTTTCTTATGTTAAAAAGGCCTTTGGAGCCTCATTGTAACAATCATATTCTTGTGAATGCGAGTAGCCGTCACATCTCTTCTCAGAGATAAGCTGCCACCATTCTAGCGAGTCTTTCACTCTGTATTTTTACAGTCTCTGTACATTTCTTTCATTAATAGAAATCGTTTATTCCTGTATCTCTGTGTTTATGGTTGTATCTCTGATACATTTATGTTATATTATTGGATATCCGCGATATATTTGTGCATTTATTTATTATATCTCCACTCTCATTTCACGCTGAAAATAATTTGGATCAGTGGTATCAGAGCAGGCTGCTCTTGATCGTTTTTTTCAGTGCATGTCCCCGACGAGGTCCAAGTATAGAAAGTTGGGTCTCGAGCTTGTCTCTCTTGAAGACAATTTCTCTCGCACGCCCAAGAAACCCTCCATGGAGGAAGAAAAGAAAAACAATGGAGCAGACGATCCTATCAATCGTTTCTTGAGCAAGCTCTCATGCGACAGAGGGATGAAATGATGGAGAATTTTTCCCACATCCTTCAATGCTTTACGATAGCAACATGCGCATCTTCATCAAACGACCACTTTGGAAGCACCTCTCCTTTCAAGGTACAATTTAATTTTTATATTCCCGTATTTGAAGGTCAGATAGATGCAGATTCCCTAGACAAATGGTTAAATATGTTAGAAGGTTATTTCTCTATTCATAATTTTTCTAACAGTAAAAAGATCACCTTCCCACTCCTTAAATCTCTCCCCCATGTCAAACATTGGTGGGAAACTTACTGGGAAAAAATTTCCACAGAGGAGTTTGGAATATATGGGGCTGAGCCCACTTGGGATTTTTGTGTGGACGCGGTAAATGAACAATATTATTCTGCTGGCAACTATGAAGACCAATACATGAGATGAACCACACTACGGAAAGAGAAGGGCCAAGCAGTGTCAGAGTTCACCAATACCTTCCATACCTTTCACACCAAGCAGGGTACCAAAAACTCTGAGCGACATTTGGTTCTAAAATACCGTGGGGCTCTACACAGATACATCCAAAATCAAATGGATTTTCTGGACATCTCATCACTTGGTTTTTCTTATCAATATGCTATTAAAATCAAGCAGAAATTTAAGCACCAGAACAAACGAGAGTTTGGGTCTGCAAATCCGTAACAACAAAATTATAACAAAGACGACCCTAACAAACAACTTCCTGAACACTAGTCTAAGCCACAAAAAAAGAAGGGTCACGGGAAGACAAAGAAGGACATCGGAAAATGGTGCGATTTCCACAAAATCCCCTGGCACAACACTGAGGAATGTCGCTCAAAACAGTCATTGGTGGTCGAGATCAAAGATAAGGAGCCGAACCCTGATTCAGAATTTGATTATGAAAATACTGGTAAAAGACAGATCATCGATGCAGACCCCACTGCTATTGTCGTGACCGCATCAATTCAACCAGAAGAACCAACAGATCCTGAAGAGGGGGAGCTCCTTTTTCATTCACATATATGGGTGAAGGGGACCCCGCTGCATTTTATTGTTGATAACGGAAGCCAAAATAACCTCATCTCAGCAGAGGTAGTCAAACAGTTGGGATTGTGGACAACACCACACCCGCAACCATACAACATCGGGTGGCTTTGCCAGGGATGAGATCTTCTAGTCAGCCAACAGTGTCAACTATCATACGACATCTAGCCCTTCAAGGATGAGGTATTATGTGATGTTTCCTCGCTGGATTTCTGTGATGTTAATTTGGGCCAACCATATATGTGGAAGCACCATGCTATCTATGAGTCTCGACCCCGTCGTGTCATTGTTACTCTCGGGGGTCATCTCTACAGGATACCAGAGGTAGTTCCAAATACTGTCCCACCTAAACAGTGTCGCAAAGTAGTATCTCATACTATAAAATTCAGCTTCTTGACAATCTATTTGAAAGGGGAACAAAAGGATATTGCAACCACTACAACCTCGGACCAAACACCTTCTATCAAACAGAAGCAGGTTGACAAGATTGCAACAAAGCACAAAAGTTCCTTCTGCACACAGTAATCTCACGTAGACTGAATGGTTGAACAGATTCAACCCTGCCAACAATAGGATCATGACATCCTTCCACAAACCGAGCATCGCGACGTCTCCAGCAAGGCAAGCAACTCACCAAGATTCATATTCAGCAAACACTTCCCCCTTTCCCTAGGGAACTCAACGCAATGGAGACCATTGCTTATTAAGGAGGGATGATTGATTGAGGTGGATATCAATGGATACCCACCTATTCCGTAGGATCGAAAAACAATTTTCCATCTTGGAAGTTTTTCGGGTTCCAAACTTCCGGGGCCGTTTTGAGGCCCTAAACGACGCTTTTTGGGGATTCAGGGTGCAGACGATTGGCAAAGGCAATGGTTGGACCAATCGAAAATTGTTCTTCTCAGTTATAAATTTCCAATGGTGTATCGAGTGCCCAAAACAGAGATCGTATGCAAAAGTAACACCCCCGGGAAGTTGACATATCAACTACCCCCATCGAGGCCCACAAACCTTTGGCTTTTCATCTTTTGGGGTTAGGGTTTTGGATTTTTCTTATGTTAAAAAGGCCTTTGGAGCCTCATTGTAACAATCATCTTCTTGTGAATGCGAGTAGTCATCACATATCTTCTTAGAGACAAGCTGCCACCATTCTAGCGAGTCTTTCACTTTGTATTTTTACAGTCTCTGTACATTTCTTTTATTAATAGAAATCATGTATTCCTGTATATTTGTGTTTATGGTTGCATCTCTGATACATTTTTGTTATATTATTGGATATCCGTGATATCTCTGTGCATTTATTTATTATATCTCCACTCTCATTTCATGCCGAAAATAATCCAGATCATTTATCCTTGGACCAAATGAGGCCTCATAAACCAGTTTAGTTGAATAACTGTCTCCAACCATATTTCTCCCCAAAATAAGTTTATACTCAAGTGGACCAAGTCTAGTATGTTCCCTATGAAGAGTGTCTATGTATTTATTCCAGTCACTAGCCCACTCGCTTGTCAAATTTAAATCAACAACACTCAACCAACCTTGTGACCAAATGATGTAGATTGTTGGATTTGACATTGAATTTAATGAAACTTTCCCAATATTTTGAAAATGGTAAATCAATTATTCAAAAATAAAGATACTTTTGTCACAACCCATTATAGCATCAACACCCACTCTTACTTGTGACCCATTACCGACTTTCTCGGCTAGGAAGGAGACAATCACTTGAAAATCCAAGGTTAGAGTTTTCCATTGGTTTCAAACATTCTAGACACATTTCCTTTCCCTCCTAATCCAATCCATCACTATATTGAGAGCGATGCAATTTTGAATTAAAATACTTCTCCACAAACTCTCTTTAGTGATCACATTTCATAATGGTTTTGCATCAAGAGACTATCCAAATATATGTATATCATTTAGACCCCACCCTCCTAATTCCTTTGGGGCTACAATATTTCTCCAATTTATCCAATGGGTACCCTTATATTCACTACTAACTTGCCATAGGAAGTTGAAACAACACTTCCTAATATTTTCTAATATTCCTTTTGGGATATGGGATGGAGTGTTCTTGTAACATCCCCATTTTTAATCCCCAGTTTAGCGATGTATAATGTAAATACAATGTATGGTTGTGGGACCGAATATGTAATATGAAAACATTGTATATCGTAATAATAAAATAAAATGTAACACCGAATGCATATGGACATGGACAGAGTAATGGGGGTTAAGTTTCCACAAGAGAGGGGAAGGTCTAAGAAGGGGATCTAAAAGGGGGAATTATTCATGTGTATTAATCCCAACCCACCTTTCTTAAATTATTATTGTGTATAACCTTCTATTTTCCTTTTGAGAATTCCCAAAGCCAATCATTAAACACATGTAAGCGGGTTGGTGTGAAAATTCACATCCCATAGTTAAGAGAGCATGGGGGCTAAGTACAATCAACATTGGGGAATGTGAGAGTCAACATGCATGGGAAAAAGGGAAATTTGAATGGGTATGGTAGACAATTTTTACATATAGTTTTAGGGACAAAAAGAGAGAGTAGAGTGTTGGAGCTTGAAGGTAGCCATAGGGGACGTGTGAAAACTTGTTAGATTTGTAATTTCATGAAGAAGAAGGATGTTAGGCATGTAGAGTGAGATTCTGTATGAGAAAATACCCTACAATAGTGAGTTTGTTGTTGTGATTTATTCCTGTTACAACTGGCATCCCTAGAGTCCCAAGCAAGAGATATTCCTAGCCAACCTATGTCAGAGCCCTAAAGGGAATTAGGAAGGCCTGAGGGACTATGTGCAATGAAGGGGGATCCCATTACTTGTGTTGTGTAGGTTGAGAGGAAGAGAGTTAGTGGATTGAGATAGTTGTAGGAAAATTAGTTTGATGGGGGTAAAATTGGGTTGTGAGTGGACAATAGAGACAACCTCTCTTATGGATTCATAGCCCCAACTTAGGGTTGATTTTATACCGAGATTTGGAGCAACAAATCTATGGTTGGGAGGAATGTTCGTCCATTGTAGCCAGTTGCACAATTGTTGATAAAAGTTAATTGTTTTTATCTTTGTTTTTCTAGTCTTATTTATGAGATTTATTTGTTATCAATATGCTTTGTTTTTTATTAAATTATATACTGATGTGTGAATGTTAATTTAGTTGAAGTCATGTTTTAAGAATTTTGTTAATTTCTTGAGCATTTTTAGCATGCATGCATTTGATTTAATTGGTATCAGAAGAGTTTTAAATTGTTGGGTTCAGTAGTGTGGACACTAAAGAGTGGTATCAAAGATTCTAGTTCAACAATAGACCCATATGGGCCAAATACTCATGCAAATTTTGTAAATTCATTATGGCAGAGTTAATCTATGTCGAGTCTAGGTAAAATAGTGAATTTCATAATGAAATTCCAAATTTCTGGGTGAAATCTGCACATAATTTGGAAAGGAGATGTCGAATGGACAGTCACAAGATCGAGTTTGTCCATGGAAATCTAAGTTCAGAGCTCCCATGGCGACTGAAAAAGAAAATAATGTTTTTGGCTGAAAAGTAAAATTTTGGAAAAATTATAATTTTGGGGATTTTTGAAAATTTCCATACATATGATTACGTGGATTGTACTTGTGACGTGGAATGACAGGGTCCATGTTGGAAAAACCATGGTGGTGGAAGGAAGGGGTCATGGCATAGAATTGAAAAATCAACAATTGAGACTGTATTTGATTTTGAGATCGATGACTTAGATTTACCCTAGATTTAGTAAAAGAATTCTAATTTTTTGGAGTTTGGAAAAGTCTAAATGCAATTTAGAAGGAAATGGTCGATGGAGAAAAATGGAAGAATTTTTTTTATCATATATCAATCGTCAAGATTTATCTTCAGAGTTTGGCGAAGTTTAGTATATTGACGATTGAGATTCATCTTCTTAGTTTTCTGAAGTTTAGCAGATAGATGATTGAGATTCATCTTTGGAGTTTGACGAAGTTTAACATATTGACAATCAAGATTCATCTTCGGAGTTTGGTGAAGTTTAGCAGATCGACGGTCAAGATCCATATACAAGTTTGACGAAGTTTAGAAATGGTTAGAGAATCGACAATTGAGATATCATTTGATATTGAGATCAACGATCCAAATCCATTGCGAGCTTGGTAAAAAAATTCTAAGTTAAATGATGTGAACAATGTGAAAGGAGTTCTACCGATCACCAATGGAGTTTTCAAGTATTCATAGAAATCTTATGAAGTAGTGACCTTTTCAAAAATCATCGATTAGTGATGGAGCGATCAGAGTTCGGTGAAATTCTATGAAAAGTGAATTTATACCTTTTCTCCAATATTCGATCATCGATGGAACAATTGGAGTTTGGTGAAATCCTATGAAAAGTAACTTTATATCGTTTCACCAATGGACGATGGAATGATCAAAGTTTGGTGAAATCCTATGAAAAGTAACTTTATACCTTTTTGTCGGTTGCCGATGAAGGGAAAGGAGGATGATGAAATGGATGAATTAGGGGATGAAACATGGAAATCGACATCCACATCTCATGGGATGTCAACTAGATTGCCACGTCAACAAAACTGAACAATTTACAAAAAAATGTTTGGAACCAAAAACTTGTTTTGGCCATAGAGAGAGTGTTTCAACTCATAATCGGATGAAATTTAAGGGGTATGTCTACAGTGTCGAGGGATACAAGAATACTAGTGAAGGCCACTAGCTAATTCTACTTGAATTTTCTAAAAACTGTGAATAAATGGATTTCAAAGATCTGGGTCGTTTTGGGGCCCAAATGGAGGTGAAATTTTAAAGGGAGTCCAAAAAGATGCCATGAAGATACCCATTTGTTCTCTTGGAAAAAAATGAAATGGATTGGTGTGGGGATATTTTAACATGGCTAAATCCACTATTCCCTGGCGTGTTTTGAGGATTTTTGAAGTCTTCGAAGGAGGAAAAGGGACCCCAGATCACCAATCCAAAAAAATTAATTTAGTTGGTATTTTATTTAAACATTAATATTGATAAATTTGACTTGAGGGAGTTTTTCCCAATTTTGCATCGTTTGTGAGATAGCTAGTTTTGGCTAAAATATTTGAAGTCTAGAGAAAAAAAAAGTGCAAAGTCATCAATTCTAGATTTATAAAAAAATCGACTGAAGCATCCGATTAAAAATACAAAAGTTGTGTGTTCACAAACATAAATTCTATCTGTTCCTAATACATTTTTTTTTTCTAATTCCTGACTGATTTTATTCTACAGGTGGAAGAAAATGACCTTTGAGATAAATTTCACCATTGAGAACATGACACAATTGCACTCAAAACTCATAATGAGGCACATATATAGTCGTTGGAAATACAATTAAGAGGACAATGTATATAAACAATCATAATATGATTTAAATGCATCAACACTCCTCATAAATTCAACTAAAGAATGACCTGTAACCTAATTGAAAAAATATTTTACAATATGCATAATTCTAACAACAATTGTTGTATGCACATTTTTGTAGAATTAGAGGTATAGAAAAAACAAATTTGGTTCCTACATGAAGACTAGAGATATGGAGGATGCTCAATGATATCACATCTATGAGGAGGAGGTCAAAGGTTTACATGTCAGGATGGGAAATGCAAATACCAAGTCTAATGGACGAAGAAGTATGGTGGAGCCAATGAAGCTAATTGAAACTATGAGAAGCTTGTAGAAGGAAGTGCAGATCTATACAGAAGAAAATGAGAGGATGATGAGAGTTGATCCGGATTTATGAGAGGAACGAAATGAAAACATAGATTTATAATATTAACGTAGAGACACAATCAACAATAACAAAGATACAATAAATGTTGACTTCTATTAAATAAGAAATATGATGAAGACTGTAAAATGCAGACTAAAAACAAACTTGCTAGAATGGTGGCAGCTTATCTCTAAGAAGAGATGTGACGGCTATGCTCATTCGAAAGAAGATGAGTACAATGAGGCTCTAAAGGAATTTTTACAATAAACATGAATTCCAAAACCATAGACATCGAAAAACCTAACACTAGGAGATGAAGTGCCATAAGTCATGTGGGCCCTGTTGGGGTAGTTAGTACATCAACTTCCCAGGGTCATAACTTTTGCATACAATCTCTATTTAGGGCACACGATAGCTCGTTGGAAAGATATTGAAAATTAGATTCATTTAGGGGGATAAATCAAAGCCTTTACTCATCATTGGGGTTCCCGATCATGAAAAAACATCGTTTAGGCCCTTAAAATGGCCCTAGAAGTTTGGGACCCGAAAAACTGCTAAAATAGTAAGTTGCTAAAAAACTATTTTGAGCCAGTTGGAATAGGTGGGTCGCCACCAAGATCCTCTTGGATCAACCTCCCCCCTTAGGAAGAAATTTTATCCATTGTGTTGAGTTCCCCCATCATATGAGGAAATTTATACTAAATTTGGCCTCGAGTGAGCCACTTTCCTTTGTGCAAGAGCTACCCTACTTTGACAACCCGATAAAGCTAGAACCTCTGCTAGAGAGTTCCCTAGACATATGTATCCATGATCTTATTAGTGGATTCATGTTCCATGCAGGCCAAAGGAGTTCCACATTGAACACTAGGTGCAATCCAAGGAAGGAGGGAAGGTTGAGCTCAAAATAATTGTCACCCACAACCTTGGTGATGGTGTAAGATCCATAATGGAGTGTACAAAGCTTCCCATGAGGCCCTGTAAGGAATTCTTTCTGAAAGTGAAAGAAAAATTTATATCCCACTTGAAATTAGTGTGGCACCTGATGTTGATCATGGAACTTCTTGTACTTGGCATTGGACTTATGTAAAATATCCTGAACCTATTGGTGGATGTGTTGGATCCAATCAATGAACCAGGTGGCTTTGTCAGCTTCAGTTGGAGAATGCAACGAGTCTTCTAGGGTGGTTGCAAGGGGTAGTGCAACATCCATGGGACCCAATGATTGAAATCCCAATCCCAACTGAAAGGGGTTGTGGTCGTTTGAGCTATGTATGGCTCTGTTGTAGCTGTGCTAAACATAGGGAAGAATCTCATCCCAAGTGCGGGGGTTCTTGGAATTGTACATACATAGGATGTGCACGATCATCCGGTTGATGACATCGGTTTGGCCATCCATCTGGGGGTGGAAGGAAGTGGATATGGTAAGATTGGTGTCCAACAATGACTAGAGGCTCAACCAGAATGTGCTGAGGAACTGACTATCCTGATATGAGATAATGGTTTATGGGATCCCAAAGTGTACCCACACTCATTCAAAGAAGATCTTAGCAGTGGCCTCTGTTGTGATTATCTTCTTGTAGACGACCCAAATAACCATCTTAGAAAAGTGATCAAAAACCAAAAAAACACAGTCATTTCCTCGCTTGGTGGATGGATGAACCGACATGTATCCCATTGAGATGGATTCCCAGGGCCTGTCAGGAGTAGGTAGAGGAGTGTACATGCCTTGTTTCTTAGTGGCCAGTTTGGAAATAACACAGGCAGTGCAGGAACCAATATATTCGCTGACATCTTATCAAAGTTTCAACCAGTAGAAATGTTGCTGCAACAATGCCATTGTATTTTCCATGTCAAAGTGTCCCGCCACCCTATTTTAGTGGGATTCCTATATCAGCTTTGCTCGCTCGCTTGATGGAGCATAGAGATGTCCTAGATGGTATAGTAGCTCATCCTAAAGATGGAAATGAGTGACAATTGTGTTTGCGCTCAACATATGGTAGGTGTTGGCGAAGTCAGGATCTGTCTCATAGAGGTGTGGCCATCTAGAGGTATTGTGGCCACAAGAGTCTAGAATTGTGGTGAGTGCCACGACTGGAGGTTGGATGAGGAAGTCAGCGACTCGGTTGGTACTTCTTGTTTTATACTTGATATTGAGGTGGAAATGTTGCAAATATGTGGACCACTACTGATGTCAGTCATTCTGTAATTTTCTTTATGTCTGCATGAAATGCAATGACTTATGATCAGTGTGGACGATTGTCTCCTTCCCGAGAATGTAATGCGTCCACTGGCGGTAGGATTGCACAATAGATTACATTTATTTGTCATAAGTGGGGTATTTGTGAGTGACATCTGATAGTGTCTCACTATTATAGGCCATGGGGTGGTCGTGCTGAGTGAGGACTGCACCCACAACATAGTCTGAAACATCTATCCCGATCTCAAAGGGTTGTTTTAGGTCAGGTAATGAAAGCACTAGGGCTGAGCACAAGCGCTTCTTCAGATCATCGAGCATTTTTTGTTGGGACATTCCCGACACAAAGTTTTCCTTATCACCACCCTTGGTTATTTGGCTGAGGGTCCATGCGATATGGGAGAATCCTAACATGAACCTGCGATAGAAATTGGCAAGGCCTAAGAAGCTTCGAATCTTAGTGAGCATGGTTGGGGCTGGCCAGTCACAAATGACTTGGATCTTGGCTAGATCAACATGCACACCATGCACATCAACAATGTAGCCTAGGTATTGAACCCTGTCCATGCTGAAGGAGCATTTTTCAAAGTTGGCATATAGCTTGTGCTACCGCAGAGTGTACATAACCTCTTGAATATGTTGCAAGTGTTTTGCCTAAGTCTTGTTGTAGACGAGGATGTCATCTAGATACACCACCACAATATAATTAATGAAATGTTGTAAGATATCATCCATCATCCTCATGAAAGTTGTTGGGGAATTTGTCAAACCAAAGGGCATGACCAACCATTCAAAAAGACCTTCTTTTGAATTGAAGGTAGTTTTCCATACATCTGTCTGCTCTATTGGGACCTGATGGTAGCCATACTTTAGATCAATCTTAATGAAGTATTTGGCCCCATTGAGCTGATCAAGGAGATTGTCAATTCAGGGAATTGAGTATCGGTTCCTAAATGTGATTTTATTTAGGGCCAGCTAATCAATGCAGAGTCACTAGGTCCCGTCTTTCTTCTGCACCAACATGATTGGGCTTCCACAAGGTGATGAGCTAGGTCGGATGTGCCCTTTGTGGAGTAGTTCGTAGATTCGATGCTTGATCTCCTTTTTTTATAGCAAAGAGCGGTGATATACTGGCCCATTGGGTAGTGATGCGCTGGGGGTCAGATCGATGGGATGCTTGACCTGACAGTGTAGAGGTACCCAAGTAGGTGATGAGAATATATTTTTATATTCTTCCATGACCGTATCCACTTGCTTCTGCTATGTGGAGAGGTTGGCCATAGAGGCCATGGATGTGGTTGAAACCTTTCACTCACTCTGAGAGTGAATCACAAAGAAGACAAACTTCCCAGTATGAGAAATGAACTTCCTTCATTGCTTGGTAGAGATCAAGGAAATAACACTAGGTGGGATTACCTCAAGTATCATGTACAATTTCCTGTTCAAAGTAATAATAACATTGCAAGGCCTAGACTCATATACAACATGACGTTTCCATAAATCAGGTTGGCCCAAAATAACATCACAAACTTCAATGGAAGAAACATCACACAATACCACATATTTGAATGGCTTGATTGCATATGACATGCGACACTGTTGGTTGACGTGAAGATCACTTCCTTGATGGATTCATCTGATGGTGTGGGGTTGTGGGTGCAACGTTGTTGGTAGGGCTAGACACTTGACAACCTTTGTTGAGATGAGGTTCTTCTGGCTACCACTATCAACAATGAAGTGCAATAGAGTGCCTTTCACCCACATCTATGAATGGAAGAGGCACTCGCCTTCCTTTGACTCATTAGGTTCATTGGGTTGGATCTTGGTGGTAGCAATGGTGGCACTGGGTTTCACATCAATGATCCATCTCCCCCTTTCTGGCTCCGACTTAGTGTCAGAACGTGCATGTGATTCAGAGGCTTTCACCTCAACCACCAAGGACTTATTTGAGTGACAATCAACAGTGTTATGCCACGAGCTCTTATGTAAATCACACCACTTCCCAGTATCTTTCTTCCTCTTCCCATTGTCCTTATTTTCTTACAGCTTAGAATAGTTGTCCTGAGGTTTCCCATATTTTCTTTTTCCTTTGTTCTAGGGGTTGTGGATTCCCTTTCCATGCTTCTACTGTGAGGGGTTTCCAGACCCAAACTTTCGCATCTTTTGTTTAAGCTTCTACTCGATTTTGACGACATATCGATAGGCCACGCCCAAGGATGAGATGTACAAAACCTCCATTTATATCTAGATGTATCTATGTAGACCACCGTGGTACTTGAGCACCAGATGTCGCTCAAAATATTTGATACCCATCTTGGTACACAAGGTAGGGAAGACATTGGTGAAATCTGGCACTGTTTGGTCCCTTCCTTCCGCAGTGTGGTCCATCTTGTATACAAGTCATCATAACTTCCAACAGGGTAGTATTGTTCCTTAATAGAATCCTTGAAGTAACCACAAGTGGGTGAAACTACAAATAATGTGGATCCATCTATTTAATTTTTCTCACAGAGAGTCTCCCACCAATATTTGACATGGGGGACGACTTTTAAGAGCGCACATGTAATCTTTTCTTTATCGAAAACGTTGTGGACAAAAAAATACCCTTATAGAAGGTTTAACCATTTATCTATGACATCCACATATATTTGACCTTCAAATATAAGAATATAAAAATTGATCTGTACATTGAAGGGGGCGACACCTCCACTTGAGGTGGATGCGTTGTCGACAACCATCAAAGGATCTGTGCAAAGCTATCTATCATCTCGTTCCTTTCTTACTCAAGGGATTCCTTGAGAAATTTTTTGAAAGGATCTGCTATCTCGTCATATTTATTTTTGCCTGACATGGATGATTTCTTGGGCATGCGAGAGCACTTGTCCTCAAGAGAAACAAGCTCAAGACCTAACTCTCTATACCCTGACCACGTCGGGGACATGCACTAAAAAACGACAAGGAGCAGACCCCTCTAATACCACTGATCCAGATTTTTAAGAGGAACAAATTGAAAAAAACAGATTTATAATATTAAAATAGAGATACAGTGAACAATAATAGATATACAGTAAAACTTGAATTCTATTAAATAAGAAATACGCTAAAAACTGTAAAATGCAGACTAAAAACAAGCTTGCTAGAATGGTGGCATCTTATCTATGAGAAGAGATGTGATGGCTACGCTCATTCACAAGAATATGAGTACAATGAGGCTCTGAAGGAATTTTTACAATAAACATGAATGAAAAAACCCTAGACATCCAAAAACCTAACCCTAGGAGATGAAGATCCAAAAGTCATATGGACCCCGTTGGAGTAAGCTAGTACATCAACTTCTTGAGGTCGTAACTTTTGCATACGATATCCATTTAGGGTGCACAATAGCTCGTTGGAAAGGTATTGATGAGGAGATTCATTTGGGGGGATCACTAAGCTCCTTTTTAAAAAATTAATGTTCCATATTTTGAAAAAACATTGTTTAGGGCCTCAAAATGACCCTGGAAGTTTAGGATCCAAAAAACTACTAAAAATAGTAAGTTGCTAAAAACCTATTTTAATATAGTTGGAATAGGTGGGTGGCCACCAATATTATCCTTGATCAAGAGCTCAGAAGGAGCTACTACAAATTTTAAATATGTTGTAGAGACAATTCAATAAGGATTCTGGCACAAAACAAGTAGCTAGTGCAAGGCATACAGAAACATCTAGGTCTCATGATAGGAGGGATGACCATGGGGGATCTAGGAAGTCTAGGTGTATTAGAAGATAATATCATCATCATCATTCACCAGGACATGTTATATTAGAACTTGCAGGTTGGGAAAATCTTGGCCCAACCACGAAACAAGTGCTACAACTTGGGAATCCTACACAGAATGTCACCTTGATGTAGGTCCCACACTTTAAGGGTGACTAGGTCACTCTAGGGAGGTGATATCTGTGACTCGGGATTGAGATGGATATGGAGGGAAGTGGAAATGAATCCCCTAGAGGTCAAGTCTAAATGGAAAGAAAGGAATTGAGAGATGCCTTGTAAGTTAAGAAATGGCTACCCCACAGGTATATTACTTCTCAGGATGATTGTACCTGCTCGAGACACAAGAGAACACACTTTGAAATGATAGATGTTAGTTATATCAAAAATTTAATATTTCTTTCCCTATTTTGCGGAAGTATATATCAGCTTATATAAGCAAGTAAAACATCTAAAATCAACATGTAAAGATCTAGACTAGTCAAGTAAATCATCATTAAATTTAACAATAAACATAGGCTGAAAAAAGGAACTTAAGGAAGTAGATTAGATGGCCATAGTAACAAGCGTTTTCTGCAGAAAATTGAAGCCTTATGTCTGTAGAATTCAGTGGCAAACATCATCAAAATTATCCATGAAAAGGTGCCAAGAACTACCTCAAAAAATGCACCCTATTTAGTGGAGTGAATGAGGAAAGTTAGAGATCTAGTCTAGGGTTAGATTAAGAGTTATGAAAGTATTAATATCTAGGGTTATGCAGCCCTAATGGATGTAGGTTAAAGTTTGTAACAACAATTAGAGTGTTGGGAGAGAGGGGACACCCTAATGGGGGAAGACTCCTCTCAATGAGATAAATCAATTTCAAGCAAGAGATCTTTCAAAAGGTCAAAGATTGTGTTTCTCAAGGCAACGATTTATATCTCCAGTGAAAAAAGAGTATGATTAGTGCCTTTAATAATGGGTTAATGGAGTCAAAAGCATCTTAGAGAATATACCTCCTTGGGGGTGTAAACCCTTTTACTCCCCAAGGCAAGTTTCCCTAATCTAGGGTTTAAGCTAGGAGGGTGTATGCTCTTATACTTCTCTTAGAAAACCCTTAATCAATGATATGAAGCAATAAAATGATGAAGGATATGGTGGGGGTGTATGCCCTTATACTTCCCATCTAGCTACTAGCATAAAAATACTTGAACTTTAAAAATGATAGAATAATAGTAGAAAACCATACCAAGATCAAGAGAAATGACAAGATAAATCACCACAAGAGCTAGAAAGCATCATCCAAAGCTAGAGCTAGGCATCCTCCATCAACAATTCATAAATAACCATAATACAAGTGAACAAGAGCTAAAAGAGCCAATGGGGCCAAAAATTTCATACCACGTCTCTCAAAAGAGGGAGAGTTATGTTTAAAATGAGATCTTATGATCTCTATTTATACAAAATTTAGCTAACATAGCTTGTCCACAAATTAAGGAGTAAAACACAAGATTAGGGGTCAAAAACCCTAATCTTTCCCCCTTAATAAAATAATATTAAAAAATTCACTTAAAATTTCTTTTTTTGCACAAATTAAACCCTAATCTAGGAGGACGTCACCCCTTTAGGGGAAGTTTTTCCACTTTGAGGAGGTCATTGGTGTTGGAGAAACATGGAAGGGCCTCCAAAGGCCATGTGTCAAGAACCTAGGAATTAATACCATGATGAAGACCAGACCCTCTTCTCTTCAAAATGTCCAAGTGTAAATGAATAACATCTCACCACCAAGCCCTAACCCCCAATATCATAACGTCAAGCTCAAAATGGAATGTTTTTCCCGTCATGGGAAAATCATTTGGAAATTAGAGGGTGGGATAGGTTTTACAAGTCATCATCAAGGCCTTCCAAGTCATATTTTTCTCATATGGCATGCGGGTCTCTGACATCCAACATGTAGGATTTTATCCCCATGGAAGCCCAAGCTAGGCTTATTCTACCAAAACTATCCACCATCTAGGTCCTACAAATAAAAATGAACATGCCCTCCAAGGATCTCAAGTCATAACATCATGATAAGTTAATCCAATCAATAAATAAACCATCCAAGCATGTGCATCAAAGATCACCATATCAAACAATTAACAACTCAAAGACATTATGCGACTTATTAAGCTTAAGTATGGGAGGGTTGGTGAGGTGTCCTATTGGGTAGATCTTTCCCTAGGTCAAGGAGAGCCTCCAAGAGGTCCCTCTCTAAGCCATGTAAAGTGTATGAGGTGGATGGGGTCAAGAATCAATGGGCATAGGGCTCATGACATACTAGGGGTCATAGTGTCTCATTCATGGGTGACTTTGTAGAGGGTGTGTGGTACCTTCATTCACAATGCACTTTTTCCAAGCCCATCATTTTCCTTTTATATTTATATATTTATATTTTCTTTCATAATAGCATAAGGAGAGATTGAATCTCATTGCCCTAGCATGGTGACCAGTTGGTGGAAATGTCACCCACAAATACCTAATAGAAATGAGAAGGATAGCTCGTGATGAGACCCCCTTTCTCTCATCCATGCAACTGAGACTCACTACCCCGGTTTGGTGACCAGATGATGACAATGTCATACCACTAGATATCCTTTGACGTGATAGGTCGGCTCGTGATGAGAATTCCTATCCTTCAACATTCCTTTCAAGCATTTATTTATTATATTTTGGGTCCCCTTTTATTCAAAGATAAACGTTTCATTTCTTTCTTGTGTGATCCCTGGGTAAAGCATCTAGAAGGTTTATATATGGATTTTATCTTTTACCCAACACCAACCCCTCTGGGCCTTTAGCCCCTTCTTCCCATAGAATGAGGGACAACTGCCTCTTTGGTCAATACACCCTAAAATCCCAAGAGATAAGGAAATGGAGGGGAATAATGATGGAAAATGGTAAGTATGGTCATGAATGGTACAATGGTTCATTGAGG
>ML786693.1:667720-688270 GCA_009831015.1 Picea engelmannii | reverse complement strand
GAAAGGATTGTGTAGTTACTTGGATAGAATGTAATCCCAAGATATCTGGAGATTCATGAATTTGCCAACCATTCGAACTCCAACTCATCCTTCTAGAAGATTCCTTCTAGAAGGATCGAGAACTTATCCGTTTTCTCCCTTAAAAAGCATTTCCGCACCCTGACCATTAACACAGTGCGGAAAGTCCGCAGTCTGACTGAATGCAACCTACAGAAACCAAGCATTTCCGCAAGGAAATATATATGCAGCCTGCGTACTATCTTCAAAAGTATGATTTAGAGAAACTGACAAGTGTAACTTCCTTCATGAAAATGATCTTAAAGAAGAGTTAGATCTTCTATCACCATGTCATTATCATGTCATCATCTTGATAACCAAAAATGTGGATAACACTTCTCAATCTCCTCGTCTAGCTGCTCCAATGGCTGGCTCTGTTCAGGCAGTCTCCTCTGCTGCAATTCTTCCTCATCAGTGGGTAGATCTACCAGATCTCCCATGCCATCTTCTCTATCTACTGCGTCCTTAAATTTCCACTCTGCTGCAAAGTTCAACTCTACAGTCTCACCACTGAATTGTTGTCCAGCTTCCTTTTGTGGCAGTGTTGCTTCTGCCATATCTCTTTGTGTTGGCTCAAGTCCAACTTCTCCCAGCTGCTCCTTGGGTTGGTATTCTCCTCCTGCATCTGCTTCCATCTTGACTTGTTGGATGTGTATTCTCCACACTATCACCCTTCTCTCCAGGGCTTCAATCTACTCACACAGATCAACAAAGCTCATGTTGTCTACTTCTTCTTCTTCTTTTTCTGCTGCAATCTTTAGTGCTGCAGTCATTTCAACTTCCTGGCTGAAAATTTTGAGCCATTCCTGAGAATGCCCTTCTTCCTCTGCTTGGGAAAATTTTGATATCTGCTCCAACTCTTCCTCTTCTTTGACAGTCTCTGCTAGCTATATTTCTGTTGCTGCTATATCGGCAACACAAACTCTCACTTCAACTAAGCTACCTAGCAGGAATATTTGAATTCTTCCAATGATCACAATGTCCTTCTGGTCCCTCTCCTATGTCAGTTGTCCTTGCTGATATGAACTTAGATCTGAGCTCATCTACTCTCCCTTTCCCTCCTAACAATATGTGATTTCTCTATTGCCTCCCTGGCAGTCTATGAGATCCTCAGATCTCATATTATTGCCCACCTAGAAATTTGAATTTCCAGTCCTACCCTCTTGGTAGTCTATGAGATCCTGCAGTGATCTCATCTCATTGCCCTCTTGGCAATGTGAAATTCCCTCACTGTCCTCCTAACAATCTATGAGATCCCGCAACGGTCTCATTTCATTGCCCACCTATCAATTGGAAATTTTTGTTCTACTCTCTTGGCAGTTTCTGAGATCTTCCAATGATCTCAGTTCATCCTCAACATCACTAAGATTTCTCCTAGCTTCTGGTTCGCATACATGAACCACTTCCTTATGTTCATCCCTGAGGCTTTCAGCATGCCTCAGCCATCTCTTTAACAACCTCTACTATCTTCTGGCCACAAATTCCCTGACTGGCCATTTTACCTTCGTCTTCATGGGCCACTCATACACCCAATGCGATATTGCATCCTATTGCATCTATAGTGCAAGTTCCTCCATCCTCACTCTGATATCGGCGAGCTCTTTATCCATCTCAGGCTTGCTCAGCTACTGATGGATCTTATTTCCATCGCGTGCATGGCCTTCAGTAGCCATCTCCCTACTCTTGTCTACCCTCCTGGAAAACCTACTGTTGTCACTCTGCAACCCTGAGTTCTTCCAACGTTTCTTTACTATCGACCTGACTTTCTTTTGACTGCTACACACCTATAACAATATCCACAGAGTCTCAGTGCTCTATCTCCTTCTGTCTGTCTCTGCAAGCCACCTCTAATACCAAACTAATGTGTACCAGAGTATTCTCTTTCTCTTCTTGCTCCCTCTGCCTGAAATATACAAACAGATTTAAGCTCTGATACCACACTAATGCATACCAGCAACCCTCGAGCCAAGATCCACTCACAGGATCATTTCAAATATTTCCTTAAGATGAAGCGAATTCTTTGGCTACCTGCTGAAATATTTAACAATTCCAATCCACAGGTCCTTGTGAAAACTCACCTTGAGCAACTAGCACCAAGGAAGAGCCTTGCACTTCCATACGACCATGACCTGGTCCTTGTGCAAGTGCCTTTCACAACTCCCAACTCGCGATTTCGTGGGTCAAATACCCTCGACTCCTCTTTTCCAAATTCCCGATACCCGAGATGACAATAAAGATATACCTCCCTTCTCATTAGCGCTTCTTCAAGTGACCTCCAGCTAGGGATAATAGCTAGCACCTCTCACTACTCGTGAATTTGTGAGTTGAAGGGTTGAACCTCCAGGCTCTTCTTTTATGAAACCTCGAGACACGAAAGTCAGAGAAGGTTTTACTCCTTCAGCTCTTCTCGGAACTCGCAAACTCGTGACTTGAGTTGTTGAGCCTTTTTGCTCCTTTCTTACGAGAACCCAAAACATGAGAATTCAATAGGGTGTTGACTCCTTCCTAGGTGATGAGTGTCCACCTGTCAACCATGTGGTCCCCACTTGATGGTCACGCCATGTGTCCACCCAAAATCTCAGCCCTCGACACTTCACGACTTCTGTAATCGAAAAGAAACTCTCTCACCCTTCGAACCCCCGAGTGCACGATATGGAAAAGATCCTGATCCAATGGTCTTCCTGTGACTTGGATCCAATGGTTGTCTCTCCTCCTCGCTACTCGGAGCTTCACACAATCAAGATTTTGATATGCCCTCTCCAAACTCCCGAACCTCTGATATGCGATGTATTGAGACGCCAGATCTCATGGATCTCCTTTCTCCTCGATCAACGGTTCAAATCAAGTCATGATATCGTGACTCGAGACTTTGTAGAGTAAATTCCTACACCTCCCAGCTCACGATACCCGAATTCACGCGGTAATCCTGATCCCTACCACCTATCCTCCAGAGTGGATGGTCCTGATCCTTTCAGGATTTTGTGGGTCAAGAGTTCTGACTCCTGTCTTTTGTATCTCTCGGTAGCCAAAATGCAAAAATAGGCCTTTTGTTTCCCTCCTCTCATACGAGGGTTAAACCTCGTGCTCCTTCCAACAGATATGAGGGCTATCATGTGTCTGAGCTAGATCTGATGGCTCGGATATGCTTTCTTCTACTCCTGTGCTCTCTTATGCTGCCTAGACGTGAAACTTCAATGGTCCATATCTTTCCTTCTAGCACTGATCCAATGGTAGTTGTAGCTCCCTCCTGAGCTTCTCCTTCTGAAACCTTAAAAGGTTTCTTCGACCTCTATGATTCCTACAGGGTCTATGGACACTCAAAGGTGCTATCTGTCCTGAGCTTCTCCCTGCTCAAACCTTTAAGGGTCTCAACCCCTTTTCTTTCCCTTCAAGGGGAATATAAGTGTCCTCTTGGAAACTTATGCTCAAGCACTCCTTGCTAATCTTGCATCCTATTGAAAAACCCTCTGAAGGTCCTCCTATGACACTTCTTCTTCCTTAGAACTCTAAGAGTTCTCTATGCACTCTGGCACCTACTCAATGCCCTCCTGGCAGAGTTTCCATAATCCTCAGTGATTCTGATTCCCCTTTGAACTCATAGTGGAGTCCTTCTTTGCACTCTATGCATATGCTCAATGCCCTCCTGGCAGAGTTTCCAGAATCCTCAGTGATTCTGATTTCTCTTTGAACTCACAGTAGAGTTCTCTTGTGCACAAGCTATACCTACTCGATCCTCTCCTAGCAGAGCTCTACAAAACCCCTCAATGATTCTGGTCTATCCAGTGCTCTCTTCTGCACAGTCTTACCTCCAAGGTGTTCAACAACCTTGAGGTTTCCTCCTTGAGCCAATGACTTCAGCTGGTGCGCCCTCCTGGCACGTCCTTGCCCAAATTCTGTAGAATTCAGGAGTGCATCTATGCACTGGCTTTCAGAACCCACAACATTTTGTCACACCCTCTTGGCATGAAGCCTCAAAGAACCCCAAACCTAAAATCAAAGAACCCACAGATAGCAGAACCTAGCTGTCCTTGCAAATTCCTATCTACAACATACATCTATAGCATAGCATAAAAGCATAAAGACATTCATCCATAAACACATAAACACACAAAGAATCTCATTCAGGAAAAAATTCTCTTTGTATTAATATGAATGCCTGTACAAAGGTTATGAGCAATCGGTTCCTTCTCTCCTCTACTCTAACTCTCATAGAGCTCTCCTATATCTCTCCTCTCTATCCACTACCTTTTTTTTTCCAAAAGAGATCAAAAGATCTTTTACATGAGGGGGCTCTTCGAGCTCTTCCCTCCATCTCACCTACTCTATTCAATTACCTTGAATCTAGATTGAATGGGTTGTCTAGTGCAGATTGGAGCTATATCCTAGCCTTACAACCATTAAAGGCTACTCTTAAAAAATGCTTTCTCAAAGGCATGGCTTTGGCTCCACCAGCCTTACAACCATTAATTACATTAATTCAAATTCAAAATTTGAAACGAGAGGGCTTCTCCTCTCCTCCTTCATTGAATGCATGGTGTGTTGGCTGGCTGGCTAACACATGGCTAGCTTGGGAGCAATGCTCCTGCATCATCTTCCTTCATCCTTAGTTGTTTAAACTGACCCCTGTAAGTTTGAAGCTTTGTTTCTTTGACTTTTGAATCTACTTCATAAATATTTCGAAGCTTGTCCCAAATCTCTTTAGCGGATTTATAATGTGCAACTTTGGTGAATACCGTTTCACTGATACCATTCATAAGTGAATTTGTGGCTTTGGAATTATTCTGATCGAGTTTTATTGCTTTTTCATTTGTTGCTGGAACTACTAGTTCTGTGTATCCATCTACAATTGATTGCCAAATTTCAAATCCCTGTGCCTGTATATATGTCTTCATCCTTATGCTCCAAAAAGCATACTTATGTCAATCAAACTATGGTATTCCATTTTTATACAAGTTGTTTCTCTCCATGATCTACCTTTCAGTGGTTAAATTGATTTCCAAAGGAACCTGCTCTGATACCAATTGTTGGATTAATGAGAGGGGGGGTGAATCAGTAATAGAGAAATTTAATCCTTTTTAACCAAATAATCCAAGTGTTATGTCAATGTAGAAGTATCATCCAATAATGAGAAATGAACAAATGAACAATCATACACATACATAGTACACCAATGTTTTACATGGAAACCCAAAGTGGAAGAAAACCACATAATTCTTTTCCTTATATGTCTTGAAGAATCACATTCATTGGAAGCACCAACTTCCTTTGTTTTCCAACTACAACTAGAAGGAGGCTCCAACCCCCTAGTTTCTCAGGCTACAGCCTGAGGGAAGCTCCAACTCCCCAATTCTCTAGATAGAAACAGAAAAAGGATACAACCCCCTATGTTCTCCGGCTACAACCGAAAGGTGGCTACAACTACCTTTCCTTTCCCCATCCAACCGCCCTGAAGTAGAAGTAGAATGATGGAACCACTGTCACACTATCACTGTGAGATATACCATTGTAAACCTGTACCAATAAACATAAATCACGCATCAACCATGCATCAAATTGTACATCAACCTGTAATCAACCTGTACCATAAACATGTGCATCAACCATGCACCAACCTGTACCAAATAACCTGTAATCAACTTGTACCATAAAAAAGTGCATCCAACCATGTTCTGAGTATGTACCAATCATGTGTCAACTACTCATCAAATATGACTCATCAATATGTACCAACATCATCAACTATACACCTCATGTATGTGACAACTCATCAACTACTTGTCTCAACCATGTACCCAACATGTACCTCAACCAAAATACCTCATCAATATCATCATCCAAATATGATTTGTAACTCTATAATAGACCTGGTGTATATGATCACATACCTGAAAACCTTCCTTAACTTCAACAGCAAGAGACGAGCATTTTCATCAAACTTTTCTTTAGTCTCACATGACTAGTTTTGGATTAGTCAACAACCCTAACTTGAAATAATCATAACTATGCACCTGTAATGAATAAATATATGAAACTGATATACAATTTTATTCAATTCATTTTGTGAAATTCCTCCAGGTTTCACTACTTGGAACCTCATAGAAAAGGATTTATAGTAAAAATGGGATACCTTGCTAAATTATGGCTTATTCTAGGGAGCGACCTTGTAGATCGTGCCCCACACAAAATATTTGTTGAATGAATCTAAAATTGTTACACAACATACTAAATATTGTACTATAACCAAAAAGTTTGGTCTTACTAAATTTTGATATGTTATGAGGAAGTTATGACGTTTTTAACTAAAACACCTGTTTTAGACTAGTTTCAAGACTAGCCACAAACCCTATTTTCCACAGAGTGTAACTCCAAAAATAAAACTACCCACCAGATGAATTTTTTAACATAGATACTTGGATATGTTTCCTCAATGGAATAGAAATTTCAATGTTTGAATCATTCTAGAAAAAAAGTCATTGCGAAAATGGTGAGATGACCTCTAAATAACATACCTTACAAAGCATCATCAAAAGAATTTATCCTCCCTTGAATTATGGCCCTCTTTTCTTCACCTTCCCTCTGAAATTCGGCTTAGATATTCTTTGGTTACCTCGGTCACATATATATATTCAATATTCTCAAGTGTGATTAAAATGAGAGATCCTTGCCTCTTATTTATACTCTCCAAGTTGCTTCCTTAGAAGCATCTTCTAGGTCACTTTTCCCACATTTCTTATTTTAGGGTTAACCCACTTCTAATTTCTCCATTAACTTTATTGTTTAAATAATTTATTTTTTATTAAATTTGAATTATATTACACTCATCACTTCAATTTAATATTTACCTTCTAAAATCTCTTAAACAACTTTGACTACTTTGACCTTTTGGGGCTTTAAGCCAACATATGAGGGTCCTCCAACTTTGTAAGGCCACAACTCTCAAACCGTGAGGAGTTATGTAACATTCCACATACCAAAAAAAATGGCATGACATTTAATATCAATATAGAATAGTAGTACCTTCAAATATATCAAAACTCATACCATTATCCATCAAACAAACTTGGGCCCATTACCCAAACTTGGGTTCTAGAACTTCACATGGACATAACTCTCTAACCATGAAGAGTTATATGACATTCCACATACCACCAGAAACGCAATGACATGTGATATCCATCTAGAATAGTCTTACCTTAATATATATTAAATCTCATACAATTATACATGAAACAACCTTGGGTCCATTACCCAAACCTTTGTGCTACCGAAATTCGCTATTGGACTTTCTTCAAGGGTTGACATCAATGACAACCAACCTTAATCAACAGTATGAATATATTGATGTGTACAATATCCAATGGTTTTGTTGTCAAGTATTCCTTTTTTCTGAACTCAGTTCTTGTTTTTTTCCCATGTAGACAGTGCTTGCACATAGTATTTATTGGTTTTGAAATTTCAATAATTTCTCTTACCACTTCCTTTCTAATGATTTTGACAAGTTTTTCAAATTTCATGTGACCCATTCCTATGTGCCAAAGAGAAATTTCATTTTCCTTTCCCAAGAAACATATTTCCTTTCCAATCTCATTTAATATGTATATGTTGTTTGGAGTCCTTATTGTTGTAGTGACCGATTTTGCTAATCCTTATTTCCTTATCTCACATTTCTTTGAGTCGAAAAAAATTGTGTGTCCTTGGTCACACATTTGACTCACACTTAGCCGATTATGCTTCATATTTTAAAAAACTAGATCACTTTCTTCCATGGCATATTTACTTCCAAGCTTGACTGTGTATTTTCCTATAATTTTTGTTGAGTTATAATTGCCAAACAAAGATGATCCATCTCTTTCTTTCTTTAGAGTTACAAACCTATCCTTTTCACTTGTCATGTTATTTGAACAACCAATGTCAATGCACCAAAAAAAAAATCTTATTTGGGTTTGTAGAGCAATAGAACATTCTTCAATGTTCAATTTATTCTGCTTCATTGTCCATATTCTTGATAGTTCTTTTACATGACTGTTGAAATCCTTCTTTGGTTCCTTTGGAGGAACAATCAATCCACAATATTTGGCCATGTGTCCAAAATTATTTCATTTATAACATTCTAATTAATTATTTAATGAGCCAAAATTGTCATAGTTTCTATTATACACTTCATGAGGATTTCTGAGATGATTAATTCTAGAGTAGCCTTCACAGTTGCTTATATTCTTAGCATAGGCTCTATAATTTATAGCCTTGTGCCAAAAATTGTGACATGAATAACGTAAACCAAAAAAATTGGCACCTAATTGTGGGGTATCATCTAAATGGTGTTTCTCTTCTATAATCTTCTTCTTGAGTTATTTCTATTGTTGGTTGTTGATTCTAAATTTTTTATCTTCTAGGTGGTGTAGTTATTCTGTAATATTGTTCTTGAGTTCTTTCCATTTCCCAATTATTCTCCTTTAAAGGCTTGGAATCTTCCTTCTTGATGTGACCTCTGACGAATTCTTCATAACTTCCTTGTTCTTCTTCCTTTTCTGTCATCATGGAGCTCAAACCCTTCTCAATATGCATTTGTTTGTATCCTATTCTAGACTTTTTGTAGTATGTCATTTTACTACTAATGATTTCATCCAATATTTTGGTGTTGTTTTTTTGTATCTCTTTATTATGAAGTTCCTTCCTTAGTGAGAATATTTCTGCTTCCAAGCTTTCCTTCATTTTCTCCTTTTATTCCAATTGGTTTTTGAGTGTTTCTTCAATCCTTCTAGCTTCTTCTGCTTGGACCTTTATATTCGTAATCATATGTAGGACTTCTTCAGAGTTGGGATTTTGAGAACTCTCCTTTAGCTTGAAAAAATCTTCCTTGAGTGACTTGTTTTTCTTCCTTTATATTTTTAACTCACTTAAGGTGTTGAATAGTTCTACTTCAATATATACTTCTGTTGTGAGAAATATTACCCTGCGGATAGGATAAGCTCTCCTTTGGACCAAGACCCCTATCATTGGTCCAAAGAAAGAAGAGAACACATGTTTTCTACTTTCCCTATAGATATAAATACATCAGTCAAGCAAGAGAGAAGAAGAATGATGTGGCATACCTTATTGTGATGTTCCCATCGGTGCTCCAATCCGTAGGCTTTATCTCTAAGCTCCTCAATGCAAATGAAACCCTACAAATACTAGAAAAGGAACTCTTCTTCCTAATATAGATGATTATATAAATAAAATCTATCTATGAAGATTGAAATGATAATAGACAAGAAAAGGTAGAACATATGAACTTGAACGGAATAATCCAAGTTGTTATTAATTGGAAATCCAAAGAAGGCACTTGAAAAGCATGATTGATGATGCAATATATTCACTAGGCTTTCCTCGTACATACCCTTGCACGAATCTTAAAATCAAAATGTTGAATTATTTCCCCAGGATCAAAGGTTTTATACCTCAAGTCTTCCTCCATTCACCATGTAAATCCCTCATTATATCAGATTTGGAGACTTAACCACCATGGAGAACATCACTCACTATATCCACTGAATTGGGATCTCCAATAATTTTAGGGAGAAACTATATCTCAAGGATTTTAGGGAGAAAATATCGCTCAAGGATTTTAAGGAGGAAATATCTCTCAAGATCCACCAAATTAAGATTTTGGTTTGAGAAAATCTCTCAACCATCCATGAGATTCTAAACTTCGCCTTGAGATTAGGAAACTAAATGTGAGGTGGATTCCCACACTAATTTAATTTCATTTTTATTAATAATAATGAATAATCCATGTGCACATAGTATTTTTAACTTCATATGACATATTTATCCTACACACTAACTAGGGATTGTGACACATGTTCTTTCATGGTTTCAAGGTGTTGTGACACTTTGTAAAGTGCATGCAACACTTAGTAATTTTTTGGAATACTAAGAGGGGGGGGGCGGGGTGAATCAATATTACCCTTTTTCAACAATTAGCAATTAATTTTATATTTTCTTAATTACCACAATATATCAACAATGGACTTGCATGTAAAATCAATTATATAAATATAATTAATAGGAATTACAAGGTTTTTATGAAGAATAGTGAAGGACACCAATACTTTTAGAGAACCATCCCTAGGAAGTACCAACTCCCTTGTCTTTAGGGCACCAACCCTAGGAAGCACCAACCTGTTGGATCATGATGTCATTGATGCCAAAGGATTGATGTCAAAGGGTTGATATCAAAGGAACAATGTCTTGTCATAGTATATTGATGGATCATGTATTGTCCTTGATATCAAATGGATTGATGTCAAGTGGAGTCATAGTCATATGATGTCATGCATATATAAAGATGGATCAATGAGTTTTCATTGATATATGATGCTTATATGAAGATGGATCGATGTGATTTCATTGATATATTATGTATAGTTGGATTGATGTAAAGATGACTCATTATTTCCTTATCATGGTTGATAAGGAGTACAAATGGATGAACTCCAAAGTGGTCCCCTTATGGTGAAAGCCCTCACAGGAAGATGCTTTGTGGTTGAGCTATCTTAGGAGTACAAATGTATGAACTCCAAAGTGGTCCCTTATGGTGAAATCTCTCACGTGAAGATGCTTTGCGGTTGAGTTATCCTAGAAGTATGGTTAGAGAACCCATACTTAATTGTGGAATAATGAGATGACGATCAATGAATTTTTCAGTGGAACTATCCTAGATGGATAGTTCTTGTCATGCCATTTCCGGTGGTATGTATTCATCCTTATGCTCCAAAAAACATAGTTCTTTCCATCAAATTGTGGTATTCCATTTTTATACAAGTTGTTTCTCTCCGTGATCTACCTTTCAATGGTTAAATTGATTTTTGAAGGAACCTTCTCTGATACCAATTATTGGATTACTGAGAGGGGGGTGAATCAATAATAGAGCAATTTAATCCTTTTTAACCAAATAATCCAAGTGTTATGTCAATGTAGAATTATCATCCAATAATGAGCAATGAACAAATGAAAAATCATACACATACACAATACACCAGTGTTTTACACAGAAACCCAAAGTGGGAGAAAACCACAGAATGATTTTCCTTATATGTCTTGAAGAATTACATTCATTGGAAGCACCAACTTCCTTTGTTTTCCAACTGCAATTGGAAGGAGGCTCCAACACCCTAGTTTCTCAGGCTACAACCTGAGGGAAGATTCATCTCCCCAATTCTCTGGATACAACCAGAAGGATGCTACAACCCCCTATGTTCTCCGGCTACAACCGGAAGGTGGCTAAAACAACCTTTCCTTGACCCGTTGAACCACCCCGAAGTAGAAGTAGACTGATGGAACCACTCTCACACTATCATTGTGAGATATACCATTGTAAACTTGTACCAATAAACCTGAATCATGCATCAACCCTGCATCAACCTGTACCTCAACCTGTACCATAAACATGTGCATCAACCATGCACCAACCTGTACCAATCAACCTGTAATCAACCTGTACCATAAACAAGTGTATCCACCCATGTTTTGAGTATGTACCAATCATGTTTCAACTACTCATAAACTATGAATCATCAATATGTACCAACATCATCAACTATACACCTCATGTATGTGCCAACTCATCAATTACTTGTCTCAACCATGTACCCAACATGTACCTCAACCAAAAGCCCTCATCAATATCATCATCCAAATATGATTTCTAAATATGTAATAGACCTGGTGTATATCATCACATACCTGCAAACCTTTCTTAACATTAACAACAAGAGACTAGCATTTTCATCAAACTTTTCTTTAGTCTCGCATGACTAGTTTTGGATTAGTCAACAACCCTAAATTTAAATAATCATAAATATGTACATGTAATGAATAAAGATATAACATTGATACACAATGTTCTTCAGTGTGTTTTATGAAATTACTCCAGGTATCACTACTTGGAACCTCTCACAAAAGGAGTTATAGCAAAAATGGCATACCTTGCTAAATTCTGCCTTATTCTAGAGAGAGACATTGTAGAGCATGCCCCACATGAAATATTTGTTGAATAGATCTAAAATTGTTACACATAATACTAAAGCCTATAATATAACTGAAAAAATTGGTGTGACTAAATTTGGATCTTTTATGAAGAAGTTATGACATTTTTACCTGAAACAACTCTTTTAGACTAGTTTCACGACTAGCCACAAACCCTATTTTCCACGGAGTGTAACTCCAAAAATAAAACGACCCACAAGATGAATTTTTTAACATAGATACTTGGATATGTTTACTCAGTGGAATTGAAATTTCACTTTCTGAATCAATCTATAAAAAAAGTTATTGCGAAAATGGTGAGATGACCTGTAAATAACATACCTTAGAAAGCATTGTCAAAGGAATTTATCCTCCCTTGAATTCCGGCCTTCTTTTCTTCACCTTCCCTCAGAAATTTGACTTATATATCCTTTGGTTACCTCAATAACCTATAGATATTCAATATTCTCAAGTGTGATGAAAATTAGAGAGCCTTGCCTCTTATTTATACTCTCCAAGTAGCTTCCTTAGAAGCATCTTCTAGGTCACTTTTCCCACATTCCTTATTTTAGGGTTAACCCACTTCTAATTTCTCCATTAAATTTATTATTTAAATAATTTATTTTTTATTAACTTTGAATTATAGTACACTCATCACTTCAATTTAATATTTACCTTCTAAAATCTCTTAAACCACTTTGACTACTTTTACCTTTTGGGGCTTCAAGACAACATATGAGGGTCCTCCAACTTCGTAAGGCGAGAACTCTCAAACTGTGAGGAGTTATGTGACGTTCCACATACCAACAGAAATGGAATGATTTTTAATATCCATATATAATATTATTACCTTCAAATATATCAAAATTTATACCGTTATCCATCAAGCAAACTTGGGTCCATTACCCAAACCTGGGTTCTCCACTTCACATGGCCATAACTGTTTGACCATGAGGAGTTATGTGACGTTCCACATACCACCAGAAATGGAATGACATGTTCTATCCATATAGAATATTATTACCTTCAAATATATTAAAACGCGTACAATTATACATGAAACAGCCTTGGTTCCATTACCCAAACCTTTGTGCTACCGGAATTTGCTACCGGACTTTCTTCAAGGGTTGACATAAATGACAACCAACCTTAATCAACAATATGAATATATCGATGTGTACAATATCCAATGGTTTTGCTGTCGATTATTCCCTTTTTCTGAACTCAGTTCTTGTTTTTTTTTCCATGTAGATAGTGCTTGCACATAGTATTGGTTGGTTTTGAAATTTCAATAATTTTTCTTACCACTTCCTTTCTACTGATTTTGACAAGATTGTCAAAGCTCATGTGACCCATTCTTATGTTCCAAAGATAAATTTCATTTTCCTTTCCCAAGAAACATCTTTCCTTTCCAATCTCATTTAATATGTATATGTTGTTTGGAGTCCTTATTGTTGTAGCGACCAATTTTCCTAATTCTTCTTTCCTTATCTCACATTTCTTTGAGTCGAACAAAAGTGTGTGTCCTTGGTCACATATTTGACTCACACTTAACATATTATGCTTCATATTTTCAACAAGTAGAACACTTAATTCCATGGCATATTTACTTCCAAGCTTCACTGTGTCTTTTCCTATAAGTTTCGTTGAGTTATAATTGCCAAACAAAAATGAGCCATCTCTTTCTTTCTTTAGAGTTACAAACCTTTCCTTTTCACTTGTCATATGCTTTGAACAACCAATGTCAATGAACCAATAACGTTTTCTTATTTCGGTTTGTAGAGCAATAAAACATTCTTCAATGTTCAATTTATCGTGCTTACTTTTCCATATTTTTTATAGTTCTTTTACATGACTGTTGAAATCATTCTTTGGTTCCTTTGGAGGAACAATCAATCTACAATATTTGGCCATGTGTCCAAAATGATTTCATTTATAACATTCTAATTAATTATTTAATGAGCCAAAATTGTTGTTGTTTCTATTATACACTTCATGAGGATTTATGAGATGATTAATTCTAGAGTAGCCTTCATAGTTGCTTATGTTCTTAGCATAGGATCTAAAATTTATAGCCTTGTGCCCAAAATTGTTACATGAATAATGTAAACCAAGAAAAATAATTTGGCACCTTATTGTGGGGGATCTTCTAAATGGTGTTGCTCTTCTGTAATCTTCTTCTTGAGTTCTTTCTATTGTTGGTTGTTGTTCTGAATTTTGGATCTTCTAGGTGGTGCAGTTATTCTATAATCTTCTTCTTGACATCTTTCCATTTCTTGGATATTCTCCTTTAAAGGCTTGCATTCTTCCTTCTTGATGGGACTTCTGACGAATTCTTCATAACTTCCTTGTTCTTCTTCATTTTCTGTCATCATGGAGCTCAAACCCTTCTCAATATGCATTTGTTTGTATCCTAGTCCAGACTTTTCGTAGTATGTCCTTTGGCTACTAATGATTTCATCCAATATTTTGGTGTTGTTTTGTTGTATGTATTTATTATGAAGTTCCTTTCTTAGTGAGAATATTTTTTCTTCCAAGCTTTCCTTCGTTTTCTCCTTTTCTTCCAATTGAGTTTTGAGTGTTTCTTCAATCCTTCTAGATTCTTATGCTTGGAACTTTAGACTCGTAATCATATGTAGGACTTATTCAGAGTTGGGATTTTGAGAACCCTCCTTTAGCTTGATAAATTCTTCCTTTAGTGACTTGTTTTTCTTCCTTTATATTTTTAACTTAGTTAAGGTGTTGATTAGTTCTACTTCAAGATATACTTCTGTTGTGAGAAATATTACCCTGCGGATAGGATAAGATCTCCTTTGTACCAAGACCCCTATCATTGGTCCAAAGAAAGAAGAGAACAAGTGTTTACTACTTTCCCTATAGATATAAATACATCAATCAAGCAAGAGAGAAGAAGAATGGTGTGCCGTACCTTATTGCGATGTTCACCCTCAGTGCTCCAATATGTAGGCTTGATCTCTAAGCTCCTCAATGCAATTGAAACCCTACAAATCCTAGAAAAGGAACTCTTCTTCCTAATATAGATGATTATATAAATAAAAAATATATATGAATATTGAAACAATAATAGACAAGAAAATGTAGAACATATGAACTTGAAGGGTATAAGCCAAGTTGTTATTAATTGGAAAGCCAAAGAAGGCACTTGCAAAGCATGATTGACGTTGTAGTATCTTCACTAGGATCTCCTCGTACATCCCCTTGCATGAATCTTAAAATCAAAATGTTGAATTATTTCCCCAGGATCAAAGGTTTTATACCTCAAGTCTTCCTCCCTTCACCATGGAAAGCCTTCATAATATTGGATTTGGAGACTTAACCACCATGGAGAACATCACTCACTAGATCCACTAAAATGGGATCTCCAAGATTTTTAGGGAGAAAATATCTCTCAAGGATTGTAGGGAGAAAAAATCTCTCAAGGATTTTAAGGAGGAAATATCTCTCAAGATCCTCATAATTAGGATTTTGGTTTGAGAAAATATCTCAACCATCCATGAGATTCTCAACTTCTCCTTGAGATTAGGAAACTAAATGTGAGGTGGATTCTCACACTAATTTAATTTCATTTTTATTAATAATAATGAATAATCCATGTGCACATAACATTTTTAACTTCATATGATATATTTATCCTCCACACTGACAGGGATTGTGACACGTGTTCTTTCATGGTGTCAAGGTGTTGTGACACTTAGTAAAGTGCATGCAACACTTAGTAAGTTTTTGGAATACTGAGAAGGGTGGGGGGTGAATCAATATTACCCTTTTTCAAAAATTAGCAATGACATTTATATTTTCTAAATTACCACAATATATCAACAATGGACTTGTATGTAAAATCAATTATATAAATATAATTAATAGGAATTACAAGGTTTTTATGAAGAATAGTGAAGGACACCAATCTTTTTAGAGAACCAACCCTAGGAAGCACCACCTCCCTTCTCTTTAGGGAACCAACCCTAGGAAGCACCAACTCCATTATCTTTAGGGCACCAACTTGCTGGATCATGTTGTCATTGATGCCAAAAGATTGATATCAAAGGAACAATGTATTGTCATAGTATATTTACGGATCATGTATTGTCCTTGATATCAAATGGATTGATTTCAAGTGGAGTCATAGTCATATGATGTCATAGATGAAGATGAATCAATGAGTTTTTATTGATATATGATGCATAGATGAAGATGGATCAATGTGGTTTCATTGATATATGATGCATAGTTGGATTGATGTAAAGATGACTTGTTATTGCCTTATCACGGTTGATAAGGAGTACAAATGGGTGAACTCCAAAATGGTCCCTTTATGGTGAAATCCCTCACAGGAAGACACTTTGTGGTTGAGTTATCTTAGGAGTACAAATGGATGAACTCCAAAGTGGTCCCCTTCTGGTGAAATCTCTCACGGGAAGATGCTTTGCGGTTGAGTTATCCTAGAAGTATGGTTAGAGAACCCATACTTAATTTTGGAATAATGAGATGAAGATCAGTGAATTTGTCAGTGGAAATATCCTAGATGGATAGTGCTTGTCATGCCATTTCCAGTGGTATGTCTTCATCCTTATTCTCCAAAAAGCATACTTCTATCCATCAAACTATGGTATTCCATTTTTATACAAGTTGGTTTTCTCCATGATCCACCTTTCAGTGATTAAATTGATTTCTAAAGGAAGTTTCTCTCATACCAATTGTTGGATTACTAAGAGGGGGGTGAATCAATAATAGAGCAATTTAATCCTTTTTAACCAAATAATCCAAGTGTTATGTCAATGTAGAATTATCATCCAATAATGAGAAATGAACAATCACACACATACATAGTACACCATTGTTTTAGATGGAAACTCAAAGAGGGAGAAAACCACATAATGTTTTTCCTTATATGTCTTGAAGAATTGCATTCATTGGAAGCACCAACTTCCTTTGTTTTCCAACTGCAACTAGAAGGAGGCTCCAACCCCCTAGTTTCTCAAGCTACAACCTGAGGGAAGCTCCAGCTCCCCATTTCTCTGGATACAACTAGAAGGAGGCTATTGTTGGATCACGTTGTCATTGATGCCAACGGTTTGATTATTTGGGAGATTGTTGGATCATATGTCATTGATGTAAATGGTTTGGTTTGATTGATTTCATTGATTGATGTCAAGTAATTGATTGATTGATGATTGATGAACAATGAATATGCATTGATTAGAATGATAGATGTCCAAGTGGAAACCAATTGATATGATGCCCTTGATGAGAATGATAGATGTCCAAGTGGAAACCAATTGATAAAGATGGATCATTGATATGATGCCCTTGATGAGAATGATAGATTTCCAAGTGGAAACCAATTGATAAAGGTGGATCATTAATATGATGCATTGATGAAGATGGATCAATGAGTTGTCATTAATACATGATGCATAGTTGATATATATGATGTAGTGATGAATTGATGCAAAGATGAATCATTATTGTCTTATAATGGTTGATAAGGTGCACAAATGGATGAACTCCAAAGTGGTCCCCTTATGGTGAAAGCCCTCACGAGAAGACGCTTTATGGATTGAGTTATCCTAGAAGAATTGTTGGAGGACCCATGCTTGCATATGGATTACTGATATGAATATCAATGAAGTTGTTGGTGAAACTATCCTAGATGGATAGTTCTTGTCATGCCATTTCCTATGGTATGTGGAATGGCACATAACTCCTCACGGTTTGAGAGTTATGGCCTTATGAAGTTGGAGGACCCCCATATGAAGGATTGAAGCCCCCAAGGTCAAAGAAGTCAAAGTGCTCGAAAAAAAAAGAAATCGTTATTTAAATGATAAAGTAAAGTGACAAAATCAAGATATATTATTTAAATGATAAAATGAAGTGACAAAATCAAAAAGGAATATTTAAATGATAAAGTATTGGAGAACTTTCTATTCATGGAAAGTGGTTAACCCTAAAATAAGGAAAATAGGTTAAGTGACCTAGAAATGGGTTAAGTAACCTAAAAATGGGTTAAGTGATCTAGAAGATGAAAGTATAAATAAGAAGCTAGGATCTCTTGTAAAATGCACATTTGGTGAGAATCCTTTTTGTGGATCAATGGAGAGCTTCTTGTGAATATGTTTTGGAGTATTGATGGAGAGCTTCTTATGAGAGCATCTTATTGGTGTGGATCTCTTGAGCATGATTGAAGATCTATTCTAAGGAAGAGATCGAGAGGAGGATCTCATGAATGCATCAAAGGTTCGACAATGTCAGAGATCTTGATGGTAAAATTCTCGGATTCATAGAAAACCCTATTTTCTAATGTCCATGTGGGTTGTCTGTGTATAGGGTGCATGTACACGTGGGATCGTTGTGTATAGGGTGAGTGTACAAGGGGGCTGACTATGTACAGGGAGCGTGGAGTGGATAAATCATGGAGATATGTGTTTGAGCTGGTGCCAAGCTCTTGGATGATGAGTCAGGTTCCAGATCTGCATTCTATGGCCTTAGATCTATCATTGAGACACTAGTATGGTTACATTATTGTCTTGATGGATACTATTGTTTGATATGTTATGAATTCTTAGGGAAATATTGGTATGGTTTCTCTGATGTGGTTTAGTTTGGTTGATTTGGTTGATGGAGTGAGCAACACTCTTGTGATTCATTAGTGACATGATTGCTATGGTATACTAGTTATTTATACATGATTGAGATAGCATTCATATTGGTTTGTTGTGGAGAATGAGCAAGCTATTGGAGAGCTTGGATGTGTTGTGATTGGTTGTGGGTCAGTTTGGACAGTGGAAGACAGAAGAGAAAGTGATTGTAGGTTGTAGAGGATCTGAGCATGTGAAGAAAAGAAAAAACCTAGTTGCTTAGAAGAATACATTTGTTGCATTATACACTGGCCTCATTCACACGTGGGCTATAGTGATCCAGGGCGTGTGCACACACGGGTTTCACTACTGACAGGTCGCATCCCTATTGACAGATTGATATCTGTTTAGGATTGTTGCCTCATCTCAGTTGGTGCTGAGAATGTAAGTTGAGTCTTGCATATAGAGCTGGTGCTCTTGTAGAGTTGTACATCTTGTGTTCTTTGTGTTCATTGTGATGATGACTTGTTGATGATATATTGCTGATATATGTTGCTGATATGTGCCTACATCTAACTGGTTATAAATGACAACAATGGGTAATGGATAAATGTTGAATGCTAATTGATGATTTTTTGTGCAAGAGGGAAGTTTTTGAAAAAGATCCCCACACTCATTCACCCCCCCTCTAAGTGTGGTAGGTGTGTCCAACAATTGGTATCGGAGCGGGCCTTCACTACAAGCCTTAACAAGCTTGAAGGAGATCCATAAACACACAAATGGATGATGAAGCTCCAATCCTTGATGAGGTAAAATATTGTACTTGGAGAATATATATGAGAATGTATTTGAAGACAATGGGAGCAACTATTTGGAAGGCAACCATTGGTGGATATGTTCCGTTGAAGAACATGTCAAAGTTTGCATCTCAAAGGCAAGGAAAGAAGAATGATGCATTGGCTCTCAAGACCATTCTTAGTGCACTCTCAATCCCTATCAAAGTGAGCATGGGACAATGCACTTTCGCCAAGGATCTATGGCTAAATCTAGAGGAGACATATCAAAGCAAGGAAGAGAAAGAAGAAATTGAAGACCACTCCATCAAGATCATCAAAGGTAAAGAATCATCAAAAACTCTTGAATGCATTATTTCTAAATGTGACTTTGAAAACATTTCAAGTGAAGATAAAGAATCAAGTGATGATAGTAAAAAGGAAGATCTTGAAGATGAAGGCAAAGAAGTATGTGTTGATGTTGGTAAAAAGGAAGATCATGAAGATATTTCAAATGAAGGTAAAGAACACTCAAAAACCCTTGATTGAAATGATGATGATGAATTTTTATCTACAAGTGAAGAAGAAGATGTAGAAATAGTTTGTGTAAAGTTTGATGGTATTTATCCCATGAAAAGAATAGAAGGAAATCTATTAAAACTTCAAAAGGAAATTGAAGAGGGTTTATATAGATATAGAAGTGATCATCATTATATAGACTATAACTATCTTTCGGATAACACTAAGAAGTTTCTTAGGAGAAGTCTAAGGCACATCTTGAAGTTAAAAGAAATGATCAAGGAAGAAGAAGAGAACAATAAGACTCAATTATAAGAAAAGGAAGAAGAGATAACAAGACTAAAAGATGGAAAAGAAGATATGAATGTCGAAGAAGAGATTAGTAAAATTTTTGAAACTATTTTCCATCTCAAGACCCAAATTGAAGAATCCAAAAGAATAGAGGAACTATTAAAGATTCAAATAAATGAAAAGGAAGATTCATGTTGCAAATTAGAAGCTGAAATTGTTGACCTTAGAAAGAAGGTGGAAAAGTCAAACAAATTCTTGAATAGCTCAAGAATCTTGGATGAGATCTTGGAATGTCAAAGACCATC
>ML786693.1:651041-667069 GCA_009831015.1 Picea engelmannii | reverse complement strand
TGTAGTGGATTTGGCCACAAATCCCAGGAGTGCTAGAACATAAGAAGAAAGTCCATGATGAGGACTTCACATAGCATGGCTAGAAGAAGGAATGAAGTAAGAAAGGGAGACATCTTTGAAAAGATGGATACTCAGAGCTCAAGTTCTGAAGAGAAGGTTCATCTACAGAAGTGGGTGAATAAGACAGAGCAACCAGATCAGAATGAAAGATTGAAGGGAAGTTCAAAAGTGTCATTTACTAAGGCACATGCAGGTAACAGTGGTGATAGTCGTGTGTACATGCGTGCTGACCTTGAATAGGTTGCGTACACACACACTCAGTTGTGTAGCAGGCCATGTGTATGTTGAAAAGCCTTGGGAAAAAGGAAATGTACATGGCTTGGAGTTTTATGTGATGGTATAACTCCATATTCCAGGGTCTGACATTGTTTATTGCAGGTTCTGACACTATTTGCTGTAGGTTTTCATGGAGAGATCACACAATGGTATAATAAAAATAAATATTGGGTGCATGGCACTAACCCAAGAGTATGGATTGATGCTGATCTACTGGGATTAATCACTTTGTGATGATGGTGGTGTACATGGCTGGTATATCTTATGATGTATTATTGGAAGCATATGTTGATATCATGGTGCATGCATTTTTCATATGGATCAAGCTACATGTTGAGACATATGGTTGGTGAGTTGATGAGGTGATAATGTTGTACATCATGGTTTGATCTATGTGTGATGCATGATTGATACATTTCTAGTACATCAGTAGAGGCTCTTACTGGCAGGATGATTGGCACATGTTTTATGGAGGACTTGGCATACATGTATGGGACTCATCATTTTGTGGTATTGGTGCATAGTAGTACACTCATATATGGTATTACTTGATTTTCACAACATTGGTATTTGTTTGATACATGATTGTGGCACTTGGTTTATGATGGAGACATATCATGAGTGATATGATACATTATTTGGCATGTTGGCAGATGCACATGGTTGGCATGTTGGAAGATGCACACGGTTGGAATATTGGTAGATGCACATGATTGGCATAATTGGTAGATGCACATGTTGGCATATTGGTAGATGCACATATTGGCATAATGTGGATACATTTCATGGATGATATCTTTTGGCAGATTGTTGATGTACATGGTTGATGTACATGGTTGATGTACATGGGTGTTGTGCATGGTGGGCACATTTTGGTACATGATGCATTTGGTGGATATATTGTTCATGATTTTCTATTTCATTGTTGACATATATTTTGTTTCATGATGAATGGTATAGCACAAGTTTGATGCATGAAAAGGTCCAAGGATTGTCATATGGTAGCATATTTTTCATCTTGCAGAGAATATAGGGGGAGACATACCCTTAGGGGGATTCATTCTTCTTCCCATGATTCTAGGAGGAGATATTTATTAGATACATACCTAGAAAAGAGACCTGTATTTGAAGAAAGAGCACAGAGGCATAATTCCAGGGGGAGCGATGGTAACATGGGGAGTATGTTCGATGTATTTTCAACATTACATCGGATTGATATCCCTTGTTCAAAAGGGGAGAGATTATTTAGTAGCAATAAGACAGGGGGAGCATCCCTAAGAGGAGAATAGCCCTTTGCCATTGATGTCAAAGGGGGATAGATAATCACATTGATGTGATTGATGTCTATTGATGGGAGAGATTGATGTGGAGAGATAGTCACATTGACTATTGATGAAGAGCATGCCTTGTCTACATGTTGACATCAATAATTGGTATTTGGAGTTGACATCAATGTTGGTATTTCCATCAATTCCAAAGGGGGAGATTGTTGGATCATGTTGTCATTGATGCCAATGGTTTGATTATTTGGGAGATTGTTGGATCATATGTCATTGATGTAAATGGTTTGGTTTGATTGATGTCATTGATTGATGTCAAGTAATTGATTGATTGATGATTGATGAACAATGAATATGCATTGATGAGAATGATAGATGTCCAAGTGGAAACCAATTGATATGATGCCCTTGATGAGAATGATAGATGTCCAATTGGAAACCAATTGATAAAGATGGATCATTGATATGATGCCCTTGATGAGAATGATAGATGTCCAAGTGGAAACCAATTGATAAAGATGGATAATTAATATGATGCATTGATGAAGATGGATCAATGAGTTGTCATTGATACATGATTCATAGTTGATATATATGATGCAGTGGTGAATTGATGCAAAGATGAATCATGATTGTCTTATCAGGGTTGATAAGGTGCACAAATGGATGAACTCCAAAGTGGTCCCCTTATGGTGAAATCCCTAACAGGAAGACACTTTACGGATTGAGTTATCCTAGAAGAACGGTTGGAGGACCCATGCTTGCATATGGATTAATGAGATGAAGATCAATGAAGTTGTTGGTGAAACTATCCTAGATGGATAGTGCTTGTCATTCCATTTCTTGTGGTATGTGGAATGTCACATAACTCCTCACGGTTTCAGAGTTATGGGCTTATGAAGTTGGAGGACCCCCATATGAAGGCTTGAAGCCCCCAAGGTCAAAGCAGTCAAAGTGCTCGAAAAAAAAGAAATAATTATTTAAATGATAAAGTAAAGTGACAAAATCAAGAAAGATTATTTAAATGATAAAATGAAGTGACAAAATCAAGAAGGAATATTTAAATGATAAAGTATTGGAGAACTTTCTATTCATGGAAAGTGGTTAACCCTAAAATAAGGAAAATAGGTTAAGTGACCTAGAAATGGGTTAAGTAACCTAAAAATGGGTTAAGTGACCTAGACTATAAAAGGATAAATAAGAAGCTAGGATTTATTGTAAAATTCACATTTGGTGAGAATTCTTTTTGTGGATCAATGGGGAGCTTCTTGTGAATGTCTTTTGGAGTATTGATGGAGAGCTTCTTGTGAGAGCATCTTATTGGTGTAGATCTCTTGAGCATGATTGAAGATATATTATGAGGAAGAGAGCGAGAGGAGGATCTCATGAATGCATCAAAGTTTCGGCAATGTCAAAGATCTTGATGGAAAAATTCTCGGATTCATAGAAAACCCTATTTTCTGATGTCCACGCGGGCTGTCTGTGTATAGGGTGTGTGTACACGCGGGCTCGTTGTGTATAGGGTGAGTGTACAAGTGGAATGACTATGTACAGGGAGCGTGGAGTGGATAAAATCATGTAGATTTTTGTTTGAGCTGGTGCTAAGCTCTTGGATGATGAGGTAGGTTCTAGATATGCATTCTATGGCCTCAGATCTATCACTGAGACACTGGTATGGTTATATTATTGTCTTGATGGATACTATTGTTTGATATGTTATGAATTCCTAGTGAATTCTTGGTATGGCTTCTATGATGTGGTTCAGTTTGGTTGATTTGGTTGATGGAGTGAGCAACACTCTTGTGATTCAGTAGTGACATGATTTCTATGGTATAATAGTTATTTATACATGATTGAGATAGCATTCATATTGGTTTGTTGTGGAGAATGAGCAAGATATTGGAGAGATTGAATGTGTTGTGACTGGCTATGAGTCAGTTTGGACAGTGGAAGATAGAAGAGAAAGTGATTGTAGGTTGCAGAGGATCTGAGCATGTGAAGAAAAGAAAAACCCTAGTTGCTTAGAAGCATACGCTTGTTTCATTATACACTGGCCGCATTCACACGTGGGCTATAGTGATCTAGGGCGTGTGCACACATGGGTTGCACTACTGACAGGTCACGTACCTGTTGATAGATTGATATATGTTGAGGATTGTTGCCTCATCTTAGTTGGTGATGAGAATGTAAGATGAGTCTTTCATATAGAGCTGGTGCTCTTGTAGAGTTGTACTTGATTCAGTTTTTGCTGATAAACCCCAATGATTGTAGTCTGTAATAAAAAGAAAATTGTACATACATCTTGTGTTCTTTGTGTTCATTGTGATGATGACCTGTTGATGATATATTGTTGATATATGTTGCTGATATGTGCCTACATCTAACTGGTTATAAATGACAACAATGGGTAATGAATAAATGTTGAATGCTAATTGATGAGTTTTTTTGCAAGAGGGAAGTTTTTGAAAAAGAGCCCCACACTCATTCACCCCCCCTCTAAGTGTGGTCGATGTGTCCAACAGCTACCACCCCCTATGTTCTTCGACTACAACCGGAAGGTGGATAAAACCACCTTTCCTTGCCCTGTCCAACCACCCTGAAGTAGAAGTAGAATGATGGAACCACTGTCACACTATCACTGCGAGATATACCATTGTAAACTGATGCAGGAGCATCGCCAGCACATCAAGCGAGCCAGCACATCAAGCGGAAACCAGCTGGATAAGCCAGCACAAATTTTGAAATTGCCTTGGAAATTGTTGCACTAACCTTAAATGAATCATTTAAGATGAGGCGCACTTGTACATTGTAAATGGATCTTGAGTGGATATCTCTCATGCTTTAGTAGATAGTCGGCATTTAATAGATTTAATGTAGTTAGATAGGAATTTAATTCTAGATTTGATATCTTAGAGTCCAAGAGGGAAAATAGATATAGACACCCTCATTGTATCTTGGTAACATTATCAATTTAGAAGCAGGAAGAGAAGAGCATGCAGAGAACTGTGTAGAGAACACCCATGTACAGAGATTTGAATTAATAGAAAAAGATTGATTCAAATTCAAGGTTTTGTGTCTGATTCTCTGTGTATTGATGTTATGCTCATGAATGTTTGTTTCTTGTCATAAATTTGATTTTATATGCTGTGTATGTGATTTCATGTATGAATTGAAGTCTGAGAGGGAGATGGAATGAGTTTCGATTGTTTCTCTAATTGAGCCAGAAGATTCCTGCAAGGAGTGCATTTGAATTGTCCGCAAGGAGTGCATTGACAAAAGGGTTCAATTAGAGATAGATTTTTTTCTCATTCATCTCAGAAGGTGCAGTTAGGCACAGTGTCGTGCAAGGAGTGCACAGGCTAGATAAAAGCCTCAGGGTTGTCAACCTGAGTGAAGTTCTGAAAGACTGTTGCTACCGGAGGGTGCAGGTTCGAGAGACTTCAACACCCAGTCGAGGGTGGAGGGTTGTTGCAAGGAGTGCGTGTAAGAGGTACCCAAGAAGACTGAAATCGTGGAAAAGCTCAGGAGGAGTAGGCCTTCAAATTCACTGGAGGATAAGTGCAGGGACGCTACTATTGGAATTTCGAAGGAAGCGTCGCAGGGTGGAAAGCATGTGAATGAGTCCAGTGGGGAGACACTTCTTCATTTCATGGATTCACAAAGAGAAGAGCGGATGGTCGAAATCCATTGAGGAGGTTTCGTGAAGTTCCATGGGCCGTTGGATCTCACGAAGGTGCAGAAAGGTTACAGTGTAAGTGTGGAAGAGTTTGAATCTCAGAGGGGAGTAGAGCCGTCGATTCGAGACAAAAGGAGCCGTCGGATCTACGTGTGGTATCGTGTATCGGAGAGTTGCAAGTCGAAACTCCAAAAACTTGTGCAACAAAAATTTTGATATTGCGATCCGCGATATCTCGACAAGATCAGAACCATCCATCTTGTGGGACACATGTCAGGAGATCCCAGGAAGTCGGGGTTCGAAGAATCGGGGTTTCTAAGAACAGGAAACACTTGCCGCTTGGAATCGCGAAACACGATATCCCAACGGAAGGATCGTGTGGGCCACAATCAGGGTTAGTGGAGGACAGGTGGTGTACCATATCGGGGATCGGGAAAAGGTGAGTCCCAAATCCTTTGGCATCAGGATTCGTGATCCCACAAATTCCAAAATCCCGATAGAGGTGACGAGAGGTGGAAAATTCAACCCGCACGTGTGCATCGGAGTATCGGGACATCGGGGTCCGGAGTTCAGAAATTCCATTTGTTGACGTCGTGAGTAGCGATTTCCCAATAGGGAGAACTTCGATAGCAGGGGAGAAATTCAATGTTGAATCACATCAGATTTCGGGGGATTGTGAGGCACAAAACACACGACCATAGGATTCACGAAATCGCGAGGTCCGATTTCCCGAATCATTAAGGGAGATCCATTTGGAGAGTTAATGTGGGTAAGGAAAATTCTCGATAGGGAATCAGAGGAACCTTTGAGTTCTTTGGGCCCTGAACGAAAGAAGGTCCTGAGGAAGTGAACGTGCCTGTGGGTGAGGCTGTGTCATAAACCTATACCAATAAACCTAAATCAGGCATCAACCATGCATCAACCTGTACCTCAACCTGTAATCAACCTATACCATAAGCATGTGCATCAACCATGCACCAACCAGTACCAAACAACCTGTACCATAAGAAAGTGCATCCAACCATGTTTCGAGTATGTACCAATAATGTGTTAACTACTCATCAACTATGACTCATCAATATGTAACAAGATCATCAACTATACACCTTATGCACATGACAAGTCATCAACTACTTGTCTCAACCATGTACCCAACATGTACCTCAACCAAAAGCCCTCGTCAATATCATCATACAAATATGATTTGTAAATCTATAATATACCTGGTTTATATGATCACATACCTACAAACCTTCCTTAAATTTAACAAAAAGAGATTAGCATTTTCATCAAACTTTTCTTTAGTCTCACATGACTAGTTTTGGATTAGTCAACAACCCTAAATTGAAATAATCATAACTATGTACCTGTAATGAATAAAGATCTAAAAATGATACACAATATTATTCAATGTGTTTTATGAAATTCCTCCAGGTGTCACTACTTGGAACCTCTCAGAAAAGGATTTATAGCAAAAACGACATACCTTGTTGAATTCTAACTTATTCTAGAGAGAGACCTTGTAGAGCGTGCCCTACACGAAATATTTGTTGAATCGGTATAAAATTTTTACAAAGAATACTAAACACTTTAATATAACCAAAAATTTGGTCTTACTAAATTTGGATCTTTTATCAAGAAGTTATGATGTTTTTACCCAAAACACCTGTTTTAGACTAGTTTCAGGACTAGCCCAAAACCCTATTTTCCACGAAGTGTAACTCCAAAAATAAAACGACCCACAAGATGAATTTTTTAACACAGATACCTGGATATGTTTACTCAGTGGAATAGAAATTTCATTTTCTTAATCATTCTATAAAAAAGGTTATTGCGAAAATGGTGAGATGATTTATAAATAACATACCTTAGAAAGCATCATCAAAGGAATTTATCCTCCCTTGAATTCTGACTCTCTTTTCTTCACCTTCCCTCTGAAATTCGGCTTAGATATCCTTTGGTTACCTCAGTCACCTATAGATATTCAATATTCTCAAGTGTTATTAAATTTAGAGAGCCTTGCCTCTTATTTATACTATCCAAGTAGCTTCCTTAGAAGCATCTTCTAGGTCACTTTTGCCACATTCCTTATTTTAGGGTTAACCCACTTATAATTTCTCCATTAACTTTATTATTTAAATACTTTATTTTTTATTAACTTTGAATTATAGTACACTCATCACTTCAACTTAATATTTACCTTCTAAAATCTCTTAAACCACTTTAACTACTTTGACCTTTTGGAGCTTCAAGCCAACATATGAGGGTCCTCCAACTTCGTAAGGCCATAACTCTCAAACCGTGAGGAGTTATGTGACGTTCCACATACCAATAGAAATGGAATGACTTGTAATATACATATAGAATATTATTACCTTCAAATATATCAAAACTCATATAGTTATCCATCAAACAAACTTGGGTCCATTACCCAAGCCTAGGTTCTCCACTTCACATGGCCATAACTCTCTGACCATGAGGAGTTATGTGACATTCCACATACCACCAAAAAAGGAATGACATGTTCTATCCATATAGAACAATCTTACCTTCAAATTTATTAAAACTCATACAATTATACATGAAAGAACCTTAGGTCCATTACCCAAACCTTTGTGCTACCAGAATTCGCTACCGGACTTTCTTCAAGGGTTGACATAAATGACAACCAACCTTAATCCAAAGTATGCATATATCAATGTGTACAATATCCAATGGTTTTGTTGTCAAGTATTCCTTTTTTATGAACTCAATTCTTATTTTTTTTCCATGTAGAAAATGCTTGCAGATAGTATTGGTTGGTTTTGAAATTTCAGTAATTTCTCTTACCGCTTCCTTTCTATTGATTTTGACAAAATTGTCAAAGTTCATGTGACCCATTCTTATGTGCCAAAGAGAACTTTCATTTTCCTTTACCAAGAAACATCTTTCCTTTCCAATCTCATTTAATATGTATATGTTGTTTGGAGTCCTTATTGTTGTAGCGACCGATTTTCCTAATCCTTCTTTCCTTATCTCACATTTCTTCGAGTCGAAAAAAAGTGTGTGTCCTTGGTCACACATTTGACTCACACTTATCCGATTATGATTCCTATTTTCAACAAGTAGAATGTAATATACCTCAATTTCGTCATAAAAAAAAATTTGTTAGGGACATTGATTCTTTCCTTAAGAGCAACAAATTCAAAAGGCATAAGAACAACTACAAGTACAGATGTCATATCTAATCAAATCTCACAAACTTAAGTTTTCCTTCCTCATTTATATTCCTAGAGTTTCTTCTGTAACATAGTAGACATAAGTAGATCGAGGGATGGCCTCACCGATCTTAGCCTCTCGCATTCCTTGACAAATTTAACACCAATAGGAAGTATTAATGGCATTCCAAAACATCCTTACCTGTTTTCAAATTACATGCTAGAATTATATATATATATAGATGCATCCACACTTATAATTACACGTATCTTCAAATTACTAAATCCCTTTATGTAGATTAAAGTCTTCCAATTATTACATTCCTTTATACATGTCCATGCATATATTTCCTGTCCTTTCTAACATTGAAGGAGTGGGTTGTATATTGTTGGAGTCTGAGGTTAGTACCCCTCCATGCGAGTTGTATGATGAAATCCAACCGAACGTTACCCTAACTGAAACGAGAACTTTCCTTACTAGTTACGAATAAAAAAATTTGAGCCACTGTCCTCCTTTGCATTAACTCAGCGTGAGAAACGGGAAAGTGGTTGTCAGGGTCGCATTGAATCCTTCGTCAGTCACTTTAATGGATGTCTTCACAGAGTCCCTGGTGAGGCCTATTGCCTGGCCTTCATGACCACTGCTGGTTAAGCCACATCCCAAACATCACATGGCAAGGTATGGGTTCCTTAACTGTCTTCTCATTATTCTTCTGAAAGAGTCTAATGAGGTTTTTTTCCCTCCATTCGGCTGCATTACTCTGCGTAACCTTATCCGAGGATGAAAGTGGAGGATTGATTTGATGTATAAGTTGTGGAGAGATTCTTCATGGTGAAAAACATAACGGTTGTTGAAATGCTCACTAGTCGTCTTCTCTGAACTGGGTAAGCATATTTCTCCATTAATGGTTCTAAAACCTTTATGAACATTCTCGGTACTTAGGGTTTCTTTTTTTTGTCCCTCTATTGTGCTGGTGTTGAACCTCTGGAAAACTACGTGGAAGTCTTAGTCAACAAATTGCTTTAGTAGGGTAAAATTCACCTAGTGTATTGCATGTTAAACACCACAGTTGGCTCAATCCTAATCATAACCCTCTATGTGTACGTTTGTGTGGAGAGTCATTTGGGTTAGATTAATAGTTCTGATGTGGTAAAGCTTAGGATGGAGATGATTCAGACTCTAGCATAACTCTCCTTGTATGTTATATTTTGTTTAAGTGAAAACAAAATACTCTCGTTAGAATTTAATCACATTTGTTGCCTCTGTCGAGTACTATTGCGACGAATTTTGTTTGGAGGTCTACCAATCTGTGTAATCTTCCAAACCCCAGTTGACTCTTACGACTGAAATTCCTTTTTTGAAAGATTTATGTATTTTCATTTGGCTTTGATCCATATATAAAAGATGGGGTTTTGTGTATCGGATAATTTGCTTTAAGAACATACCCTGCAATATGTAATTATTTAAATTTGTAGTTAAATTGGGTTATCGTCTTTCATTTATTGTTGTCTGCTTGGTAAACACCATTCGAAACCTGGTAAATTTGGTAAGGATGTTAGATCTTTATTTAAACTTCATTTACAAGAAACCTTTTCAGCATAGACAGTTGGTCCTTCTAAATTTTGATGATGTCATTAGAATATAGCGTTTTATTCTATGTGTAAGGTTTGAGTAATGCATTCAGTCTGTTCATAGCACACAACCCATGCAAATTCGAATTCTAAAGTAAAATCTTATTTGTTTATTTATTTTCCTAAAGAGTTGGATTTATATATTTTTGGTAGCTAATTTCTAATGATGGGACCCTGTTGTTGTGAGGGTACCCATCAAGAAGTTCTTGGACTAACGCCCTTCAGCCTGGGATGTCGGCTCAACTGAAACGCGACAGGGAAAGACACCAGGTTCCCAAATATCAAGTTAAGTGTAATTATGCATAAACCTTTCCCATCATTAATCATTCTGTTGCAAATTACTAATATTGATTTGTATTTTCTTTACAGGGACTTCAACCATGCACAGTCTTGAATACAGGCCCCTGCCCTACGCACAAAAAGGTATTCAGTTTTCATTTCGCCACTCTCAAAGGAGGCCCTAGGTTTCCTAAGGGTTGACATGATTCTCAAACTAGAATGCTATCATCGTGGGTGAAATATGTTCCTTCAAATGATGGCCTATTATCTTTAACTCTATACCTCTAAATTTAAAGTTGGCTGTGGAATTATTCAAGTTGTATAGTGGGATTTTATATGGGAATATACACAGTCCCTTCATTCAAAACAATAGATCTGTTATATAAATTTTTCTGGGATGAATAACAATACGTATCTGTGAATAGTGATTCTGTCGTGGCTCCTTCTGGTTTTTACTCTGGATCCTTATTAATGTATCGTTTTATTTCCAGCTTCTGTATGCGATCTGCTATCCCATTTGTTTATTATTTTCCTTCCCAGGTCGTCATTTGTGACTAGGCAGACTAATTGCTCTCCATCCTTTCATTTCCATGAAGTTCAACTATGACTAGTTAGGTTGTTCTTTTCATTATTTCATTTTCCAAAAATGCATTTAGGATTAATTAGACTATTTGTCTTCCATTATGTTTCGCACCTGTTGAATATACATATATCAGGGATTTAAAATGAGTCATGCAATTTGTATGGTTATCTATACAAATATATATTTATATATATCCACACACATAGTTATTTCCTATTGTATAATCATTCCAACAGTAATTTAATTCGATAGAACAAATCGCCGAGAATTAAGAGATAATCCACAGGGAGATGCCTGTACGCATAGGTATGTAAAAGTTTAAAATCCCATAATTACTTCCAGAATAGCGTCTACACAAATCCTATATTCAAAAAAAAAATAACCAGATATACATATGAGACACTGATCTGGTGGTGCTCTCTAGCATAATATAATGAAATAGTATTCTATTTAACAAAACTATGTTTTCTAATAAATTACCAAACCTCGATTTCCATCCGGTAAAGACACTAAAATAGTTTTTTCTCAATAGTTAAAAATTTAAACTCTAGGGGTTTACCCTACATTTCATTTCATTCCTTCATAATTATATAACACAGAGTACTCCATTCATTCTTAAACAGATGCAATTTGATCAGTCAATAATTCATCATGACATGCAAACAGAGAAGGAGAAAGTAGACGTATCTAAAACAGTTCTCGGGAAGACAAAGGGAACAACCACATTCCTCCCAACCGTATAACAGGGAAGCCAAAATCACTTGTCCTGTTCACCCCCTAGCCTGACCATGAATCCATGAGGGATAACTCAGAACTCCTCCTCAAAAATGTCATTCAACTTCATAAATCTTCCCCTTGCCTCACACTCATTCAGTAGTGTTCATAACAACAAGCAATCAGTAATACCTTTCCCAACATATTCCTCTTTGCCTCACACTTCAGAAAACAGTGTTCATAACAGCAAGAGGTAATTCCTTTCCCCGCATACTTGGCAGTGTTCTGCCTCCTCACATATGCTATTTAAAACCATATTTTTGCCTAGGTCTTTTTCCCTCCTTGGGAATTTTAGCAGCTTTCTAAATCCCTAATTTTCAGGGGTTGCCAATGGCCAAATCCCTAATTTTCCACTTGTAACAATCATCCCTGAGGTAGTTCCAACATGTTCGCCACTCATGGAGTCATGGTTAGTTGATTTTAACATGGTTGCTCCATTTGTCCTCCTGCAATAAATATAAAATATTATGTTTTCATACAAGTGTCATAGTCAAATAGTTAGTTGGGAAAATCATATCTCTGCGCAACAGTCATATAATTAATTACAATTTACCAAATTCGGAATTCGGAATTGCCAAAAATGGCAAAAAAATCCCAAATTCGAATTTACCAAAAACAGAATAATTTTCCTAACAATTTTCGAATTCCAAAAACACTTTATTTTTTGGGGGGATGTCACATCCTTTCCCCCTTCAATAAAACATTGTCCTCAATGTTCGTTCCTTTCTTGGAACAGGATTGGATGAGATTTCTACAAATCTCCCTCCAAATCCCAAGTGGCCTCCTTAGGACTAAAGTGCTTCCATTGCACCTTTACCTGAGTGACGACTCTGTTTCAAAGTGTTATTTCTCTCTGGTCCAGAATTCGCAAGGGTTCCACCTGGAACTCGCCTTCGGGTTCCACCTGCACCAAGTTCCAATCAATCATATGAGTAGGGTCATGAACATACTTTTTCAATAAAGAAACATGAAATACATTATGAATTCTTAAATTAGTTGGAGGTGCAAGTTGGTATGCTACGAGTCCAATTTGAGCTAGTATCTCGAAGGGCCCACAAAACTTGGGTGCCATCTTGGCACAGTTCCCTAACTTCAATCAACTTTTTCGGGCTTTGACATTCAAGTAAACATGGTCTCCCACTTGAAATTCCAAGTGTCTTCTTTTCTGTTCTGCATAGCTCTTCTGTCTGTCCTATGCTTATTTTAAGTTTTGTTGTACCTTCGTTACCATGTTCTCCATTTCTTAGAGAATCTCTGGTCCAACCATGAGTTTGTCAGCCAGGTTGTCCTAGCTAACTGGAGTTGTGCACTTCATGTTGTACAGTACCTCGAAAGGTCTTAACTTGGCCGAAGTTTGGTACCCATTGTTATATGCAAATTCTACCAAGTGTAGATAGTCTTCCCACTTGTTTGGTTTTGTTCTTATGTACATGCAGAGCATATCCTCTATGATTTGGTTTGTCCTTTCGGTCTGTCCATCTGTTTGTGGGTGATAACTTGTACTGAAATTCAAATTAGTATTTATCCCTGCAAACAATTCCTTCCAAAAAGCGGATGTGAATTTTACGTCTTTGTCTGAAATCACCATTTTAGGAATTCCATGCAGTCTAAAAATTTCTTTCATAAATATTTCAGCAATGTTTATAGCTTTAAAAGTAGACTTTACAGGAATAAAGTGTGCAGACTTACTGATTTTTAAAGTGTTTATAGCTTTAAAAATTTCTTTCATAAATATTTCAGCAATGTTTATAGCTTTAAAAGTTTACAACCATGATAGAATCATTATGTTTCTAAGTTTTAGGAAAACCTGTTATAAAGTCCAGCGATATGGTCTCCCATTTCCATTATGGTACTGGTAAAGGCTGTAATAGGCTAGCTGGATGCTGGTGCTTGGCTGTTAAGGTCCTAACCCGCACATAGGTAGATCAATGTATTCAGATGTAATAAAGGTCAATATTAATGAGACCTTTCAATAAAATAGAATAAGGCAGATATAAGAAGACCTAATAGAAGCTTCCGCTTCTAGAAGGATCTTCCTCTAGATGCTTCTCTTAATAGAAATATTTAGTATAAATAAGGGTCGAGGGTATGAAAACCATAGCTTGGATATTATTGTAACAGAGCGCTGCTCGACTGGAGGTTGCCCCCTTGAAGAGGCCTGTGAGCATTGCTTTCTGAATCGAAGTGCTTTTCTATTGCTATTTCGTATATCATTTATGTGTATTGTGAAGATTATGCTGGATATTTTATTGTTATTCTGCCATTTCTAGCATTTTATTTCAGTTCTGCATATTTTATATATCTGGTATCTTGCAAGTGGTATCAGAGCACTTTCCTTGGAAGAAATTGTGGGTATTGTTTTTTAGGGTAGAGACGTATTCTGGCGTCTTTAAGCCACAGAGATCTGTCGTTACGCGCATAAACCCGCAGTTGAGGGATTCATACACGCAGGAAATACAAGTGGTTCTTAAGCGCACGTCTGTTGGCCACCCTTGTAACCCCTGTTGGTACCCCTTCAAGTGGTAGCACATTAGACAGTGGTAGCGCATCAGACAACACTCGGGAAGATACTCTCTAGTACCTGGGTAGTCGGGTAGTACGGCTAAGGGTACGGTCTATCCTCCTTAGTTAGTGCCCTGAGATATTGGGCTGAGTACTACTGTTGGACCCTGCACGTATATTAGAGAGCTATAGCACAGGGCAAACCCTTGTCTGTAGAACCCTTGAATACCTAACCCTTGGGGAACATAAACAACAACATAAACAAATTAAACCGGCGAGATATATTGACATGCATCTGTGTTTGGATTGGTAAGTAAACACTCTCTGGTTCAAAATTTGGGGATTTCAACACTGCAGCATTCTTCAGACCAAAGCATAACCCTGCAGCTGTAAAAATTTCATCCATATCATTTTTTTGCAAAAAATTGTGACCCCGCCTGCTCCCTTTTCAGTTCACCCATCATCATGGCCCATACCCGTAACCAAGAACTAGAATATTGCTTCAACACCCTGAAATCTGGTTTACTTGAGACCCAACAAGAAGTGCAACAACTCAGTGCTACTATTGCCTCCCGTGATGCCTCCATGAATGCATCCATAAATGTAGCCGTGCAGTCCGCAATGGCAGAAGTCAAACACGAACTGACCACCCAGTTTGAATCTGTCTTTGCATCACTCTGCACCAAACTCAAGCTCTCCACCGATGACTCTTTTCCTGAGGCACATAAAAAGACTAAAGGTGAATCTTCTTCCCATTCCTTTCAACCCCATCACTTTCAAAGGGACATACGCCTTCCGCGGGTGGATGTAACCAAATTTGATGGCTCGGACCCCACTGGTTGGGTCACACAAATGGAACATTATTTCTCTCTCTACAACATTACAGATGACTTGGCCAAACTCCGGTATGGTGTTCTCCATCTAGATCAAGAATGCTGGCAAAGGTGCAATGGAGAAAAAATTCCCGTCAAGGGTATATTGCTTGGACCCAATTTGTTGCTGAGCTCTATGAGCGCTTTGACACTAACACCAACCATTTGGGTCGTTTGACAAAATTGAAGCAATGAGGCATAGTCGAAGACTTCATAGCTGCATTTGAATGCCTGGCTTTTCAAACAGAAGGCATGACTGATGCTTTCTTTCGAGAGTGTTTTATCAGTGGCCTCAAGGAGGAGATTCGGGCCCATGTCCTCATGGCTCGACCTACGACTTGGGTGGAGGCTACTAAAAAATCCAAAGAAGCACAACAAATTGTTTCCTCTCAAAACCCTAAGCCTTCTTTTATCCCGCGCCCTAAACCAGTAAACCCCACTACTCCCTTTGCCCCATTAAAAATCCAAAAATTGACCAGGGATGAAATGGATGAACGCCAACTCAAAGGCCTCTGTTATAATTGTGATGAAAAATATTTCCCAGGCCACAAATGTAAGGAACAAAATATCTTTATGGCCATCTTTGAGGAGATTCAAGAAGAAGATGTTGACAACCCCCCTATGCCCAAGTCACCAGAAATTTCTGACATAAACCCTCCCTTCGACCCTCCTGAAGTGGAACCAATCATTTCCCTCAATTCTCTCACCGGCTTCTCTGCCCCCCAAACCCTCAATCTAATCGGTTACATCAAGTACCGAAAGGTCATCATCTTGGTTGATAGTGGCAGCACCCACAATTTTATTCATCACCGCATTGCCCAAGAAACCCATTGCTACATCCATGCTGTCAATAATTTCCAAATCATGATTGCCAATGGTGGTTCTATGAAATGTGGC
>ML786693.1:619848-647634 GCA_009831015.1 Picea engelmannii | reverse complement strand
CTAGATGCTTCTCTTAATAGACATATTTAGTATAAATAAGGGTCGAGGGTATGAAAACCCTAGCTTGGATATTATTGTAACAGAGCGCTGCTCGACTGGAGGTTGCCCCCTCAAAGAGGCCTGTGAACATTGCTTTCTGAATCGAAGTTCTTTTCTATTTCTATTTCGTATATCATTTCTGTGTATTGTGAAGATTATGCTAGATATTTTACTGTTATTCTGCCATTTCTAGCATTTTATTTCAGTTCTGCATATTCTATATATCTGGTATCTTGCATCGGCCTTAACCTGCTGACAATCTTGACACCTAGTCAAGTATTCTACTATTTCGCCCTTCATACTGGGCTAGTAAAATAGTTTTCTAAGTGTGGTTATCATTTTCTGGTACCCTAGATGGCCAGAATATAGTTTCTTATGCACTTCGTCCAAGACTATTAATTTTAACTCTATTGAATCTGGTATGTAAAGTCTGGTTTTAAATCGTACTAGTCCCTTCTTGCCGATACTTAGATCTGATTTATCTGAGTTTGTGGTGTTGTTTTGTAATTCTGTCATTATCTTAATGTAACTTCCATCATTTATACCTGTCGTCCTTATTCTATGTTCCAGATCACCTTCTGCCCTGCTGATATTTATCTCAAATAACCCATGGACTCTTCTACTTAAAGCATCTGCTACCTTATTTTCCTTACCCTTGATATGTATGACCTTGAAGTCGAACCCACTCAAGAAGGCTAGCTATCTTTTTTGCCTTGCATTAAGATCTGGTTGGCTAAACAAATATTTCACACCGCTATTATCCGTCAATAGTAGAAATTTTCTGCCCATTATGTAGTGTCGCCACATTTTTAAGGCGTGTATTACCACTACCAATTCTAAGTCATGAGTGGAATAATTTCACTCATATTCTTTTAATTTCCGGGACTCGTAACAAATCACGTGTCCTTCCTGAGTTAGGATGCCACCTAGTCCTTCTTTACTTGCATCAACACATATGGTGAAGTCTTTATCTGGGTCTGCTACCTTCAATATAGGTGCAATTGTCAATAATTCCTTTAGCTTGTTAAAACTGTCTTGACACTTCTGTGTCCAGTTAAACTTGGCCCCTTTATTTTGTAATGACATGATAGGGTAGGCTATCTTGGAGAACCCCTCTATAAATCTTCTATAATATCCGATGATTCCCATGAATGATTGGATATCCACTACATCCTTAGGTACCGACCATTCTATGATGGATTTTATTTTCTCAGGCTCTACGACAATGCCTTCTACTGAAATTACATGTCCTAGATATTGTATTTCCTTTTGATAAAAGTCACACTTATCAAACTTGGCATACAGTTTGTGTTTCCTCAACATTTGCAGAACTATTCTTAAGTGTTCTTCGTGTTCTTCCTCTGTTTTAGAATAGACCAGAATATCGTCGATGAATACTGGTATAAACTTGTCTAAGTATTGACTGAAAATACTATTCATCAGGCACATAAATGTGGCTGGCACATTGGTGAGTCTGAAAGGTATGACTACGAATATGTAGTGTCCATATCTTGTTCGAAAAGTTGTTTTTCTTATATCTTCATCCTTTATCCTAACTTGATGATAACGAGATCGTAAATCCAATTTCGAAAAGATCTTGGCCCCACCAACTTGATCAAACGGGTCATTTATCCTAGGTAAGGGGTACTTGTTCTTAATATTCATTTTATTCAATTGTCTATAATCGATAAAAAGTCTTAGAGTACCATCTTTCTTTTTCACAAAGAGAACTAGTGCCCCCCATGGTGAAACACTCGGTCTGATATACTCTTTGTCCAACAATTCCTGTAATTGTATTTTTAATTCTGTCAGTTCTGGTAGACTCATTCAGTAAGGTGCTTTCGAGATAGGGGTTGAACCAGGTAGTAGGTCTATGGAGAAGTCTATTTCCCTTATAGGAGGTAATTTTGGTATCTCATCCACAAGCATGTCTCTAAATTCATGTAGGACATCAAAGTCTTCTAACTTTGACTTATCATATTTCTCTAATAGGTTCGTTACTTGAATAGCATAAACTTGACATCCCTTTCTCATACATTTCTTGAGTTGTGTTGGTGAAACTTGTTTGATTGATACAGGTTTTGGTATACCTTGGGCTGTTCTAGTAGTGCAAAAATCATCTTTATAGTTAAGTATCTTTGTATAACAATATAGTAATTCTTTGTGTTGTTCCAACCAATCCATCCCGATAATCATATCGTAAGATCCTAGTGGTAGGAAGCTCATATTTGTTCTTATACTTTGACCATCTAAGCTGAACTCAAAATCAGAAATAAAGTCAACTACTTGCCTTTTAGTTCATGTTGCTAGTTGTACCAGCCATGATTTTTCATTCTTTAGTTTCTTAAGTTTATTTGACTCTACTACAACAGGACTAATATAACTTAACATAGCTCCAGGGTCAATTAAAACAGAAATCCTAGTGTTATTGATTTTACCTTCGATTTCTACCATAGAGGACTGGTGGTCAGCTTGCGGCCATTTATGGCTGCATTTATCTGATGCAGGCTTCTGCCCACGTCACCCACAATCGAGGCTTCCTGCAAATTATGAACAACAGCTCTGTTTACTGAAATTAAACATGGACAGTTCCTCCTTAGATGAGGTTCTCCACATTACCAACACTTTAATGGTTTGCGGGGGTTGTCCCCGAACTTCTTTGTCCCCAGATTTACCGGTTTACCACTACCTTGCGTATTTGGATGGTTGAAGTGAAGCTCTTTTCTCAGAAAGCTTTTTGCTGCATTTTGATAAGGAGTTGGCTGGTATCCCTTCTTCCACTAGTTCATTCGATCTTGTTTCTTATCCTTCCAGGCTTTGGGAAACTCTACCCACTGTTTATATTGGTTGTAGCACATTCATTCTTTCCTGAATACTTCACTCAAGGATTTGGGGTTGTCAAACTCAATTATGTCCATGTAGGACTGTGGTAAACAGCTTAAGAATCACTAGATTTTTACCTTATCCTCCCATATGTACGGTACAAACCTTAGTAGTTCCAAAAATTTATTTATAAGGTCCTCCATTGTCATCTGCCCAAGTCATAATTCGTAAAATTCTTTCATTTTCCTTTCATAATAGCTTTCAAAAAGGTATTGTTTCTTGAAATACTTCTTACAGTCGAACCATTCCAACTGTTTCTCTTTTAGGCCCTTCACCAACTTTAGGTCTTGCCACCAAATGTTGGCCTTCCCTTTCAGATTGTAGATGGCCATTCTGACCTTCATGTTGCTGGAATAGTTGTAGATCTGGAAGTATTTTTTGATTTCTAACAACCATGCCTCAACTTCTTCTCCTGTCCTGGATTCTCCATCAAAGGTAGTTGGTTTAATCTTTTTAAATTCTCCTTCAAAGTGATCTACTTGTTTTCTTTTTCTGTCTGTTATAGTTTTGTCTTCAGCTGAAGGTGTTCCTTCAGACGAACTATCTCCTTTTTCTACTTCCTGCCCAGAGTTCTTGGAGGCCCTTTTGCTGACCTCTTCGTCATGGTTATTCTCATTTGGGATTTTCTTGGTCACTATATTGTGCAGCAGGACTTCATTTATCTCTTGTTGTTCCTACTCTGCTTTATTCAATTTCTCATTGTCTTCTTTGAAAACCTGCAACTCAACAATAAGATTCCTCATTGTTTCTAGTACTTCTGTAGGAGAGATTTAGTCACTATTCTGTCTTGGATTGCCATGAGGTCCCTGTTCTGGATTTCCTTCCATTTTGATTTTTGCATCATCCTGAGCTGCCATAATTCACACAAAACATAAAAGGTTTTTTGTTTGTAACAATATAGGCTTATTAGTTTTTCATAAAAACGAAAGAAAATATATATGCCAAGAAATTAATGTGGCTCTATTCAAGGCCCAATGTTGTAAACTTTTCTCTGATACCACATGCAATATACCTCAATTTCGTCATAAAAAAAAAATTGTTACGGACATTGATTCTTTCCTTACGAGCAACAAATTCAAAAGGCATAAGAACAACTACAAGTACATATGTCATCTCTAATCAACTCTCACAGACTTAAGTTTTCCTTCCTCGTTTATATTCCTAAAGTTTCTTATGTAACATAGTAGACATAAGTATATCGAGGAATGGCCTCGCCAATCTTAGCCTCTCGCATTCCTTGACAAATTTAACACCAATAGGAAGTATTAATGGCATTCCAAAACATCCTTACCTGTTTTCAAATTACATGCTATAATTATATATATATATATATATATATATATATGCATCCACACTTATAAGTACACGTATCTTCAAATTACTAAATCCCTTTATGTAGATTAAAGTCTTCCAATTATTGCATTCCTTTATATATGTCCTTGCATATATTTCCTGTCCTCTCTAACATTGAAGGAGTAGGTTGTATATCGTTGGAGTCTGAGGTTAGTACCCCTCCATGTGATTTGTATGATGAAATCCAATCGAATGTTACCCTAACTAAAACGTGAACTTTCTTTTCTAGTTACGAATAAAAAGTTCCGAGCCACCATCCTCCTTTGCATTAACTTAGCATGAGAAATGGGAAAGTGGTTGTCAGGGTCGCATTGAATCCTTCGTCAGTCTCTTTAATGGATTTCTGGATAGAGTCCCTGGTGAGGCCTGTCACCTGGCCTTCATGTCCACGGTTGGTTAGGCCACATCCCAAACATCACATGGCAAGGTACGGGTTCCTTAACTGTCTTGTCAATGTGCTTTTGAAAGAGTTTAATGAGGTTTTGTTCCCTCCATTTGGTTGCATTACTCTGTGAAACCTTCTCCGAGGATGAAAGTGGAGGATTGAGTTGATGTATAAGTTGTGGAGAGATTCTTCATGGTGAAAAACAGAACGGTTGTTGAAACACTCATTGGTCGTCTTCTCCAAACTGGGTAAGCATATTTCTCCATTAATGGTTCTAAAACCTTTCTGAACATTCTCGGTACTTAGGGTTTCTTTTTGTTGTCCCTCTATTGTGTTGGTGTTGAGCCTCTGGAAGACTATGCAGAAGTTTTAGTCCACAACTTGCTTGAGTAGGGTAAAATTCACCTGGTGTATTGCATGTTAAACACCACAGTTGGCTCAATCCTAATCATAACCCTCTGTGTGTACATTTGTGTGGAGAGTCATTTGGGTTAGATTAACAGTTCTTATGTGGTAAAGCTCAGAATGAAGATGATTTGGTATCTAGCATAACTCTCCGTGTATGCTATATTTTGTTTAAGTGAAAACAAAATACTCTTGTTAGGATTTAATCACATTTGTTGCCTCTGTTGGGTACTATCGCGATGAGTTTTGTTTGGAAGTATACCAATCTGTGTATTCTTCCAAACCCCAGTTGACTCTTACAACTGAAATTCCTTTTTGAAAGATTTATGTATTTTCATTTGGCTTTTATCCGTATATAAAAGATGGGGTTTTGCGTATCAGATAATTCTCTTTAAGAACATACCCTGCAATATGCAATTGCTTAAAGCTGTAGTTAAATTGGGTTATCGTCTTTCATTTATTGTTGTCTGCTTGGTAAACACCATTCGAAACCTGGTAAATTCAGTAAGGATGCTAGCTATTTATTTAAACTTTTTTTACAAGCATCCTTTTCAACATAGGCAATCGGTCCTTCTAAATTTTGATGATGTCATTAGCATATAGAGTTTTACTCTATGTGTAAGGTTTGAGTAATGCATTCATTCTGTTCGTAGCGCATGACCCATGCAAATTCAGATTCTAAAGTAAAAACTTATTTGTTTATTTCTTTTCCTGAAGAGTTGGATTTATATATTTTTGGTAGCCGATTTCTAATGATGGGACCCTGTTGTTGCGAGGGTACCCATCAGGAATTTCTTGGACTACCCTCCCTTTGTCCTAGGACATCGGCTCAACTGAAACGCGATAGGGAAAGACACCAGGTTCCCAAATCTCAAGTTAAGTGTAATTCTGCATAAACCTTTCCTATCATTAATCATTCTACTGCAAATTACTAATACCAATTTGTATTTTTGTTACAGGGACTTCAACCATGTGAAGTCCTGAATATAGGCCCCTGCCTTGTGCACAAAAAGGTATTTGGTTTTCATTTCACCACTCTCAAAGGAGGCCCTAGGTTTCCTAAGGTTTGACATGATTCTCAAACCAGAATGTTATCATCATGGGTGAAATTTGTTCCTTTAAATGATAGCCTATTTTCTTTAACTCTGTACCTCTAAATTTAAGGGAAGGGTATAAGGATCAAACCTTATTACTGTGTAAAATAAAACACTGGTATATATAGAACATGGTTGTGGACTTATTCAAGTTGTATAGTGGGTCTTTATATGGTAATATACACAGTCCCTTCACTCAAAACAATAGATCTGTTATATAAATTTTCCTGGGATGAATAAGAATACGTATCTGTGAATAGTGATTCTGTTGTGGCTCCTTCTGGTTTTTACTCTGGATCCTTACTAATGTATCGTTTTATTTCCATCTTCTGTATGCGATCTTCTAGCCCATTTGTTTATTATTTTCCTTCCCAGGTCGTCATTTGTGACTAGGCAAACTAATTGCTCTCCATCCTTTCATTTCCATGGAGTTCAATTATGACTAGTTAGGTTGTTCTTTTCATTATTTCATTTTTCAGAAATGCATTTATGATTAATTAGACTATTTGTCTTCCATTATGTTTTGCACCTTTTGAATATACATATACCAGGCATTTAAAATGATTCATGCAATTTGTATGGTTATCTATACAAATATATATTTATATGTATCCGCACATATAGTTATTTCCTATTGTATAATCATTCCAACAGTAATTTAATTCGATAGAACAAATCGCCCAGAACTAAGAGATAATCCATAGGGAGATGCCTGTACGCATAGGTATGTAAAAGTTTTAAATCCCATAATTACTTCCAGAATAGCGTCTGCACAAATCCTATATTCAAAAACAAAATAACCAGATATACATATGAGACACTGATCTGGTGGTGATCTCTAGCATAATATAATGAAATAGTATTTTATTTAACATAGCTATGTTTTCTAATAAATTACCAAACCTCGATTTCCATCCGATAGAGACACTAAAATAGTTTTTTCTCGATATTTAACAATTTAATTTCTAGGGGTTTACCCTACATTTCATTTCATTCCTTCGGAATTATATAAAATAGAGTACTCCATTCATTCTTAAATAGATGCAATTTGATCAGTCAATAATTCATCATGACATGCAAACAGAGAAGGAGAAAGTAGACGTATCTAAAATAGTTCGCTGGAAGACAAAGGGAACAACCACGTTCCTCCCAATCGTAGAATAGGGCAGCCAAAATCGCTTTTCATGTTCGCCCCCTAGCCTGACCATGAATCCATGAGGGATAAGTCAGAACTCCTCCTCAACAATGTCACTCAACTTCAGAAATATTCCCCTTGCTTCACACTCAATCAATAGTGTTCATAATAGGAAGTAATCAGTAATACCTTTCCCAACATTTTCCTCCTTGCCTCACACTTAAAAAAATAGTGTTCATAACAGCAAGAGCTAATTCCTTTCCCCACATACTTGGCATCATCCTACCTCCTCACATATGCTATTTAAAACCATATTTTTGCCTAGGTCTTTTCCCTTCTTGGGAATTTTCGAAGCTTTCTAAATCCATGATTTTCAGGGGCTGCCAATGGCCAAATCCCTGATTTTTCACTTGTAACAATCATCCCTGAGGTAGTTCCAACATGTTCCCCACTCATGGAGTCATGGTCAGCTGATTTTAACATGGCTATTCCATTTGTCCTCCTGCAATAAATATAAAATATTTTGTTTTCATACAAGTGTCATAGTCAAATAGTTAGTTGGGTCAAATCAGATCTTTTCCCAACAATCATATAATTAATTACAATTTACCAAATTTGAAATTCGGAATTTCCAAAAATGGCAAAAATTTCCCAAATTCAAATTTACCAAAAATGAAATAATTTTCCTAACAGTTTTTGAATTCCAAAAATAATTTAATTTTTGGGGGGGTGTCACATAGAACACTTAATTCCATGGCATATTACTTCCAAGCTTGACTGTGTCTTTTCCTATAATTTTTGCTGAGTTATAATTGCCAAACAAAAATGATCCATCTCTTTCTTTCTTTAGAGTTACAAACCTATCCTTTTCACTTGTCATATGCTTTGAACAACCAATGTCAATGCACCAATAACATTTTCTTATTTGGGTTTGTAGAGGAATAGAACATTCTTTAATGTTCAGTTTATCGTTCTTCCTTTTCCATATTCTTGATAGTTATTTTACATGACTATTGAAATCCTTCTTTGGTTCCTTTGGAGGAACAATCAATCTACAATATTTGGCCATGTGTCCAAAATTATTTCATTTATAATATTCTAATTAATTATTTAATGAGCCAAAATTGTTGTAGTTTCTATTATACACTTCATGAGGATTTCTAAGATGATTAATTCTAGAGTAGCCTTCATAGTTGCTTATGTTCTTCGCATAGGCTCTACAGTTTATAGCCTTGTGCCCAAAATTGTTACATGAATAATGTAAACCAAGAAAAATATTTTGGCACATGATTGTGGGGGATCTTCTAAATGGTGTTGCTCTTCTGTAATCTTCTTCTTAGGTTCTTTCTATTGTTGGTTGTTGATTCTGAGTTTTGGATCGTCTAGGTGGTGCAGCTATTTTGTAATCTTCTTCTTGAGTTCTTTCCATTTCCCGAATATTCTCCTTTAAAGGCTTGCATTCTTTCTTCTTGATGGTACCTCTGATGAATTCTTCATAACTTCCTTGTTCTTCTTCCTTTTTTTTCATCATGGAGCTCAAACCCTTCTCAATATGCATTTGTTTGTATCCTAGTCCAGAATTTTTGTAGTATGTCCTTTGACTACTAATGATTTCATCCAATATTTTTGTGTTTTTTTGTTGTATGTCTTTATTATTAAGTTCCTTTCTTAGTGAGAATATTTATGCTTCCAAGATTTCCTTATTTTTCTCCTTTTCTTCCAATTGAGGTTTGAGTGTTTCTTAAATCCTTCTAGCTTCTTCTTCTTAGACCTTTAAGTTCATAATCATATGTAGGACTTCTTTAGAGTTGGGATTTTGAGAACCCTCCTTTAGCTTGATAAATTCTTCTTTGAGTGACTTGTTTTTCTTCCTTTATATTTTTAACTCACTTAAGGTGTTGATTAGTTCTACTTCAATATATACTTCTATTGTGAGAAATATTACCCTGTGGACAGGATAAGCCCTACTTTGGACCAAGACCCCTATCGTTGGTCCAAAGAAAGAAGAGAACAAGTGTTTAATACTTTTCGTATAGATATAACTACATCAATCAAGAAAGAGAGAAGAAGAATTATGTGGCATACCTTATTGCGATGTTCACCCTCGGTGCTCCAATCCATACACTTGATCTCTAAGCTCCTCAATGAAAATGAAACCCTAGAAATCCTAGAAAATGAACTCTTCTTCCTAATATAGATGATTATATAAAGAAAATCTATCTATGAATATTGAAACGATAATATACAAGCAAATGTATAACATATGAACTTGAAGGGAATAAGCCAAGTTTCTATTAATTGGAAATCCAAAGAAGGCACTTGAAAAGCACGATTGATGATGTAGTATCTTCACTAGGCTCTCCTCGTACATCCCCTTGCACGAATATTAAAATAAAAATGTTGAATTCTTTCCCCAGGATCAAAGCTTTTATACCTCAATTCTTCCTCCACCATGGAAAGCCCTCATTATATCAGATTTGGAGACTTAACCACCATGGAGAACATCACTCAATAGATCCACTAAAATGGGATCTCCAAGATTTTTAGGGAGAAAATATCTCTCAAGGATTTTAGGGAGAAAATATCTCTCAAGGATTTTAAGGAGGAAATATCTCTCAAGATCCACCAAATTAGGATTTTGGTTTGAGAAAATCTCTCAACCATCCATGAGATTCTTAACTTCTCCTTGAGATTAGGAAACTAAATGTGAGGTGGATTCTCACACTAATTTGATTTCATTTTTATTAATAATAATGAATAATCCATGTGCACATAGTATTTTGAACTTCATATGATATATTTATCCTCCACACTGAATAGGGATTGTGACACATGTTATTTCATGGTGTCAAGGTGTTGTGACACTTAGTAAAGTGCATGCAACACTTATTAAGTTGTTGGAATACTGAGAGGGGGGGGTGAATCAATATTACCCTTTTTCAAAAATTAGCACTTATGTTTATATTTTCTTAATTACTGCAATATATCAACAATGGACTTGTATGTAAAATCATTTATATAAATATAATTAATAGGAATTACAAGGTTTTTATGAATAATAGTGAAGGACACCAATCCTTTTAGAGAACCAATCCTAGGAAGCACCGACTCCCTTGTCTTTAGGGCACCAACCCTAGGAAGCACTAATTCCCTTGTCTTTACGGCACCAACCCTAGAAAGCACCAACTCCCTTATCTTTAGGGAACCAACCCTATGAAGCACCAACTTGTTGGATCATGTTGTCATTGATGCCAAAGGATTGATATCAAAGGAATAATGTCTTGTCATAGTATATTTATGGATCATGTATTTTCCATGATATAAAATGGACTGATGTCAAGTGGAGTCATAGTCATATGATGTCATGCATAGATGAATATGGATCAATGAGTTGTCATTGATATAATGCATAGATGAATATGGATCGATGTGGTTTCATTGATATATGATGCATAGTTGGATTGATGTAAAGATGACTCATTATTTCCTTATCATGGTTGATAAGGAGTAAAAATGGATGAACTCCAAATTGGTCCCCTTATGGTGAAATCCCTCATAGGAAGATGCTTTATGGTTGATTTATCCTAGGTGTACAAATGGATGAACTCCAAAGTGGTCCCCTTATGGTGAAATCCCTCATGGGAAGATGCTTTGCGATTGAGTTATCCTAGAAGTATGGTTAGAGAACCCATACTTAATTGTGGAATAATGAGATGAATATCAATGAATTTTTCAGTGGAACTATCCTAGATGGATATTTCTTGTCATTCCATTTCTAGTGGTATGTGGAATGTCACATAACTACTCACAATTTGAGAGTTATGGCCTTACAAAGTTGGAGGACCCTCATAGGTTGGCTTGAAGCCCTAAAAGATCAAAGAGGTCAAAGTGCTCGAAAAGAAGAAATTATTTAAATAATAAAGTGATGTGACAAATTCAAGAAGGATTATTTATATAATAAAGTGAAGTGACAAAGTCAAGAAGGAGGATTTAAATAATAAAGTGAAGTGACAAAGTCAAGGAGGATTATTTAAATAATAAAGTTAAGTGACAAATTCAAGGAGGATTATTTAAATAATAAAGTGAAGTGACAAAGTCAAAGAGGATTATTTAAATAATAAAGTGAAGTGACAAAGTCAAGGAGTATTATTTAAATAATGGAGAACTTTATAATTATGAAAAGTGGTTATGAGAAGGCTAACCCTAAAATGAGGAAAATGTGCTAAGTGGTCAAGTGGCTATTGGATACATGGACAAGTGGCAAATTGGGAAAAGTTGGACATAGGTGACTATGTGGAAAAAGTGGTTATGTGGACAATGTGACCTAGGAGATGCTTCGAAGGAAGCTACTTGGAGAGTATAAATAAGAGGCAAGGGTCTCTTGTGAGACATATCTCTTGAGCATATCTTGAAGATCTATTTTGAGAGAGAGATTGACTGGAGAATCTCATGGATGCATCAAAGTTTTTGTAAGTCTGAGATCATGATGGAAAAAAATTTGGAAGTTCAGAAACCCTAGTTTCTGAAGGAGTATGGGAGCAGCAATGGGACAGAGCGCATGCATACGCGGGCTACAGTGAGGCAAAACACGTACACACGTGGGTTGAAGGAAGGTAGAGTGCGTACAGTTTGATAAAGTCACGTAGACTTGAATGTGATCTAGTGCCAGGTTCTTGAAGGCTGAAGCAAGTTCCAGATCTACATTCAATGGGCTCAAATCAGCCATAGAAACTCTGGTATGGTTACATAGTTGTCTTGATGGATACTCTTACTTATTGTATGGTGAATTCTTAAGGAATTCTTGGCATGTCTGTTGTGGTATGGTTATGTTGGTTGATTAATAGAGTGAGAAAAACTCTTATGTTTCATTACTGATATGATTTCCATAGTATACTGGTTTCTTATACATGATTAAGTAGCATTCATATTGTATGGTTGAGGAGCATGAGTAAGTTGTGGGAGAGAATAGATGTGTTGTGATTGGTTATGGTTTAGATTGGACAGTGAAAGACATAAGTAGATGTGACTGAAGGCTACAAAGGATCTGAGTTTATCATGGAGAGAAAACCCTAATTATTCTGAAGGAATATGTAGGTTGTAGTACAGACAGGCTGCGTACATACGCGAGTTGTACTACTGGTAGGGTGCGTACATACGCGTGCTGGACTACTGACAATTTGGGTACCTATTGATAGATTGGTATCTATTGAGGATTGATTATTTTTCTCAGTTGGTGTTGAGTTGTGTAAGTTGAGTCTTGCATTGTGGATCCGGTGCTCTTGTGGAGTTGTAACTCTATTCAGTTGTTGTTGATAACCTAAGGATTGTAGTCTGTAATAAAAATAAAATTGTACATACATCTTGTGTTCTTTGTGTTCCTTGTGGTTATGACTTATTGATGATATATGTTGTTGATGTATGTTCACATTTAACTAGTTATAAATGACAACAATAAGTAATGAGTAAATGGTGATTTCTAACTAAGGAGTTTTGTGAAGGGGAAGTTTTAGAAAGAGCCCTACACTAATTCTCTCCCCCCTTTTAGTGTGGTCGGTGTTTCCAAAACAACTCCCTTATCTTTAGGGAACCAACCCTAGGAGGCACCAACTTCTTTATCTTTAGGGAACCAACCCTAGGAAGCACCAACTCCTTTGTCTTTTAGGGCACCAACCCTAGGAAGCACCAACTCCCTTAAATTACACTTTACTTAGTAAAGGATATGAATATTTCCATGCTCCTCCCTTCCACCCTCACTTCATAAGAATCATCAGTTCTTCTTCTTGGAATTTGCTTCCGTTTTGATCTTCTGATCAAGACTATAGAGACACACCTTCTTCATTGTTCCTTCTTTATTATGTAGTCTCCTAACTGGTGTGAGATATGAAGCATTGTGTGCCTTTGTTTGAACCATTGTACCTCTTCATTTAACTAACTAATATTGATTTCAAGGTTTTTCATTATGAGTTTATCATAGACATAGATCAACTCATTATATCATTCTCATGTTTCTGTTGTGTTCTCAGCTCACCAACATATCATATTTGATCTTTTTTCGATTCTCTATATTGTTCTAGTGTTAAGTCTCTGTCGAATTATTCTACAGGCCTTAAGTTGTTTACATAAATGAAATATGTATGAGGTTATTCCTTCAAACCATTTATATATGACCACATGTGTAAAACCATAGGCTTATTAATTTAAGTGATGTTCCAAGTGCCTCATGGATTATTTGTTCATAACCTAACCAGAGGTTGTAACCTGGTCCTCTGGACTTTGGCCTTCGGGCGAATTCTCTCTTACAATCATCCAATGTTCCAAAGTTTGAACTTCCCTAAGTGGTTACCTATCAAAAGGATTGATCCAATGGTTAGAATGATTCTTAGAACCAAATCAATGGTCTAGCTTTGATCCTTACACTATCCTTCCACTACTTAATCCAACCTCTATGACTTAATGAAAGGTTGAGATGGACGACCATTATTTACTTCGGAACTTTGTCCTTTGGGACTTCCAGACTTTGCAATCATTCAACCTTCTGGAGTGCATTTCGATGAAGTGTGTATATTATATCATACGGCCGTGTTTTATTTGCACGATGAATGGTCCTCATTCATTTTAGAACTTTGGCATTTCGAGACTCTGACCTTTGTAGTCTTCCAACTCTTCCAGACCAAATTTCACTGAAATACGTATTATCTATTTACTCATAGATCAGACAATTATGTATTAATATTTGGTTGAGTGGATGGTCCATGCATCCTCAACAAGATGTTTTTCTAATGGCCTTCTCATTGTGTGCTTTTAGGATCTCGACCGTAAATATTCCTTCTCGACGGATGGTCATATCTTACTTCGGAGATTAGTCTCTCCAAGACTCTGGGTTACTAGAAATCTGAGGTAGTGCAATCCCTCCAGAGTGTTTACCTACCAAATAAGTCATAAAGTTGTGGTGACCACTTGCTATCAGTTGTTTAGTACACCTTACGTTATCCTTCCATTACACTTGATCTAATGACCGACAATTCTCCTGGAGTAGATCAACAGTTAGCATTACTTTGTGATTTGTGCTTACTCTATATATCCAATACATTTGATCTAACGGTCATGATTCATCCTAGAGGATATTAGATCTATGAACAATGTTAGTTCATGACTTCTCCCTTCAACACTTTGGGTAGTTGTGATGTAGGACCTCCCATCCTAAAACCCTTTTATGCAATATTCTCTGTAATTGCATTGTAAACCCCAAGATAGGGCTGCCAAGGATTGTCTTAGCTCTTATATTCAATTACTAATAGGATCAAACTCTTCCTCCTTTGTATTTCCTGTACATTTACTTATGTCATAGGTCCATTCACTTCAATCCCGATTTCTTCCATTTAAAAATCCCTTTGGTCATAGGACCACTTAAGAAACCAAGTGCTTATTCCAAAGGTGCCAATACCTTCCCTAAGATATAGCTCAAAGGGTATTTAACTTCGAACCATGTGATCGAGGGATATCACATCGTTGCAATATTTTGGGCCCTAACCTCTCATCAAGGATCAATGATTGTTCTTAAACCAGTGTGGAGATCTACGATCAGGGAAGATTGTGGAGTCCCAACTAACATGAACTTTAATTCATCGTCGATTTGCGAAATGGAATATTCACATTGGCAGATGAACCAATGTGAGTCATCAATTTGTTGACAGGTGATGATCGACAATCATCATGGATTGCGGAACCGAAATCTGTGCAAACATTAACTCATCCTTTGGATCCCACAATGACTCCCCACCATCGATCTTCCTTCACTGAGATATGATGGTCATGACTTAATCGAATGTTTATACGACTGTCTTCCTTTGCAACTCCCAGATATGATGACTACTGTGGATTTCTGTTGAGTTCATCCTTCGATGGTCATTATCTATTATTTTTTTAGATTGATGGCTCATGTAGCTTACTTATTTGTTCTTGGTTTCTTTTCACCAGAGTGGTCAGCACTGGAGTTGACTGCTTCTATGCAACTCTGATCTGACGACTATCATATTTCACTCTAGTTAAAAGTTTGTCATGAATTCAGCTAGTCGGGATCTCAGAACTTTGTCCTTTCTTATCCTATCCTTCCACTTTACTTTGATCGAATGGTCAATGTAAATCCCGAAATGTTTCTCAGATCGGATGACTCTAGTTTCTTGATTTTTATAAAAGTTTCCACTTGCAAAAATTCTCTTTTCTGAAACATGATCTCCTGCATGATTTATCTTCTAATGTTTTGGGTTTATACTGCATCTTGTTGACATAAATGACAATATTGTGCCACTGTGTCCAACATTATCCTCCTTTGGAATTGATGGCAACCTTTTTCTTTTTGAAATAATTTTATTTATGCTCCTTATCAATTTCCTCCCCCTTTGACAACAATGGAAGAGGGAATATTTCTTCGCTCCCCCTTACTATGTTCCCCTTCTAATACTATTTTTAATGAGTTTTTTGAATTACTCATCATTTTTGTCAAAGATTTTCAAAGGTGCTCCTGGGAAAACGTTTTGTGAATATGTCTGCAATTTGTTCTTATTGTCTACATACACTATTTTAACTAATTTTTGGGTAACCTAATCTCTTAGAAAGTGGTATTTAATCGGAATGTGTTTGGTTTTAGAATTCATTAATGGATTTTTAGATATTCTTATGGAACTGGTGTTATCACAATTAATAGTAATGATATTTTCATATCTTATTTGTAAATCTTCTAATGTTTGCTTCATCCAAATAACTCATGTGCAACAACATGAAACAACAATGTATTATGCCTCTTATGTAGAAAGTGATGTGGATGTTGGTTTCTTCCTTAACTAGGATACCATACATTTTCCTAAAAAAGATGCTCCTCCACTTGTGCTATTACTATCATCTACACTACCGGCCCAATCTTCATCAGTGTATGCAGTTAGATTGAAGTATTTATCTTTTGGATACCATAATCCAAGTTCCAGGGTGCCTTTAAGATATCTGAATATTATCTTTACTACTTTTAAGTGAGTTTATTTAGGTTCATATTGAAATCTCCCCACGAGTCCTACAACCTGCATGATATCAAGTCTTGTTGTTGTTGAATAGAGAAAACTTCCAACCATTGATCTATACATCGTTTGGTCCATTTTTGGAGAGTCATCTTCTAGGCTTAGTTTACATCCAGTGACCATGGGAGTACTCATAGGTTTATTATCTTTAATTTGTAATTTTTCATCATTTCCTTGATATATTTGGTTTGGGAAATGAATATTCCATTTTCTGTTTGATTTACTTGTAAACCTAAGAAAAATGACAGCTCTCCCAGCATAGACATTTCAAACTCTTCTTGTATTTTGGTTGCAAACGTTTTGCTTAGTGTAGTCATATTACTCCAAAATATGATGTCATCTACATATACCACCACAACAATAATGTTTTGATCCTCAATTTTGATGTATAGGTTGTTTTCAGTAGTCCCTCTCTTATATCCTTTTTTTTGTAGGTATTGATCAAGCCTTGAGAACCATTCTCTAGGGGCTTGTTTAAGAGCATACAGGGCTTTTTTCAGCTTGCACACATAATCTTGATTTTTTGTTAACATGAATACTTTTTGTTGCTCAACATAAAATTCTTCTTCTAGTGCTCCATTAAGGAATGTTGACTTGACATCCATCTGATAGATTTTGAAATTTCTGAATCATGCAAATGCCAGAAACATTTTGATGGCCTCAATTATTCCCACTAGAGAGAAAGTCTCTTCAAAATAAATACCTTCCACTTGGTAATATCGTTTGAAAAATAATATAGCTTTGTTATTTATAATCTCCCTATTTTCATTTAGTTTGTTCTTGAATATCCACTTGGTTCCTATCACATTCTTGTCCTTGGGTCCTGGAACTAGTTCCCAAGTCTGGTTTTTCTCTATTTGGTCTAGTTCTTCATTCATTTCTTATATCCAATATTTACTTTTTTTAGCTTCTTTAAATGACTTAGGTTCTATTAGGGATAACATTTCTTTTTCTGATTCAAAAGCAAGTCTCCTTCTTGTTTCCATTCCTGCACTTTTATCTCCAATAATCTGGCTTTCAGGATGATTCTTTTAAAAAACAATTGATGGAGCTCTTGGCAAGGGTGTTTATTCATTGTCTTCTTCATCAACATGTGGTTCATTTTCCTTTCTTTCCTTATTATATTGTTCTTTTTGAGAATCTACATCATCATCTTTTTGTTGAGATTTTACATCATCATCTTCTTGTTGAGATTTTTTATCAATGTCCTGGGATATGTTCTTTTTTATATCATCTATCTTTACATTGGCACTTTCCACTATCTTTAGTAGTCTAATATTATAAAATTTATATGCTTTATTATTAGATGAATATCCTAAGAATATTCCTTCATCAGATCTTGGTTCAAACTTTCCTAGGTTATCTTCATCATTCTTTATGTAACATTTACTTGCAAAAGTTCTAAAGTGTTTTACAGATGCTGTTCTTCCAAACCATAGTTCGTAAGGGGTTTTTTCATGGTTGGGTCTCAACTGAGCTCTATTAAGTATGTGTACTATTGTGTACATTGCATCTCTCTATAATTTGTCTCGAACCTTGGCTTCTTTTAGCATGGTTATTGAAGCTTCTTGAACTCTTGTTTTTTTCCTTTCTACCAATCCATTCTGTTGAGGAGTCCTGGGAGCCGAAAACTATCTTTTGATACAACAATTTTCACATAATTGAATGAACTCTTTAGAGGTGAATTCTCCTCCATTTTATGATCTCAGAAATTTAATTTTGAGATATGTTTCATTTTCTACAAGGTATTTGTATATTTAAACTTCTCAAAGGCTTCTGATTTTTCTTTTAGAAAGAATACCCAGGTCAATCTTGTGTAATCATCAACAATCAACATAAAATATTGTTCACCATAAGTACTTTTGGTTCTGGTTGGTCCACATAGATCTGTGTGAATAAGCTTTAATAGTTTTGTTGTGGAATGCTCTTTTTTTTTAACCTAACTCTTATTTTCTTTCCTATTTGACAATGTTTACAAATAGAATCTGAAGGCTTAATCACTTTTGGCAGGTCCCTAAATGCCTTTTTCTCGTTGGCTTTAATCAAGTTGTCAAAGATTAAATGTACCAACCTTCTATGCCATATCTAGCTTTCATCTACTTGGATTAAAAAACATTTTTCTTCTTCATCTATTTTAAGGATGTACACATTGCCTGATGTTCTTGGTGCAACTGTCACTAGATTTTCATTGTCCTTTTTTCTAATCTCACATTTCTGAGAATCAAAAGTAAGTATGTGACCCTGATCACATGTCTGACTTACACTTAGGAGATTAGGTTTGATATTTTCTACCATAAGTACATTTTCTTCTTTGGTTTTATTATTTCCTAAAGTAACAGGGCCTTTTCCCAGTATCTTGGCTGACATGTTATCTCCAAAACTTACTTTTTCATTTCCTTTCTTGTTTAACTTGAGAAATTTACTTTGATCTCCATTCATGTGTTTGGAACATCCATTGTATATATACCACTGACATCCTTGATTGCTTGCATATATGGCTACATTGCACTATGTTTGCTTCTTCTTCCATACTTTTTTATTATAGGGAATATTTATCCTTTTATCATATTTTGGCAATCTACATTCACTAGATTTATGACCATAGTTGTTGCATTTGTAAAATTAAACATTGTAGTCTTGTAAGGGAGAGAAGGAGTTATAGTTTATTCTTTTTGCATTATCCTTATTATTTCCATATCTTTGAACATTCCTTGGATTGAAGTCTCTATAAGCTTTATATTCTATTGCTTTGTGTCCAAAATTTTTGTAGGAATAAAAATAACCTAGGAAGATATCTTGATTTCTATTGCAGGGATTCCTTCTGATGATTCTATTCTTTTCATTATATTTCTCATTAGTAGAAGGTGAAGATTTTTGTTTATGTGGAACAATTTTCAATGTTATCATCTTTTCCTTAATATCTTATCTTCTTAAGGAGCCTTTTAGAGAATCTACGTAACTGATTGGTCTTTTATATGATCCCTATGATGTAGTGGTTGATTCTTGGGTGCATTCCAAACCAATCTTTTTTTTTGGTGACCTATGACTACTGAGAATTTCATCCAAGATTTTTGAACTATTTTCAAATTTTGATCTCTTCTTTTCTTTTTCAAAATCACCTTTAGCAACTCAATCTCAACTTCTAGCTTCTTACATACTTTTTCTCTATCATTGAGTTATTTTAAAATGAATTCTTCAATTCTTTTAGCTTCAGGGAGCTGGGACTTCATATCAATGATGATCTGATCTGACTCTTTCATGGTTCTTGATGCATCTATTTCTCTTCATTGATGTGATTATTCAAATTCTTGAAGTTGTTCCCTAAGTAGTTTTCTCTTCTTTTTATACTTTCTTAGTTCCTCCAAAGCACTAATCAGTTCTGCTTCTAGAACTACTTCACCTTCACTTTCAGAGTTTTCTTCATTATCTATATTATTATTTCGAGTGTTCATTCCCGTAAATAGAAGCTTTGAATCTTCATATTCACTCATATCTGAAGAGATGATGTCTTCTTTAGAGTAGAATTTTTTCTTTTTCTTATAAAATTTCTTTTTGTATTGGTATTTCTGGTTGTGAACTTCTTCATCATTTTCCTACTTCTTTGGTGTTGTAGGTGAATCCCCTTGTGGACAAGTGGATTCCCTCTTGGTCTCTAGACTCCTAAGGCCAAGAAAAAAACATTCTTAACATGGACACTGACTTCCTTTTAGATCTAATCAATCTAATAAATGAAAGAGAAGGAGAAAGATATGTATCGTATTAGTGACATTTGTCCTTGCAAAGTCCTAGTTGAGCTTCGATCCTGAGCTCCCTGATAGGTCCTATAGAAAAAACAAAGATACAATGGACTTCCTACTCTACTGAGATTAGCTCAAATATAGATCCATCTATTGTAGACAAACTCATATGGAACAAATAGAAGTTTGAAAGAAACAGGCCAAGCATTGATTATTAATGAGAACAAGTAAAAGTACTTACAATCCTTTGAATGAAGGTGCAACAACTTCTTCCAGTTCTCCTTGTCCAACCCCTTTGCTCAAGTAATCTCCACTAATTTATTTGATGACATCTTACTCATGAGATCATAAGGTTGATGTAATTCTCAATATCCATCCCCCTTTCACCATGAGAAGGCCTCCTTATACAACCTTGGAGAGGTCCAACCACTTGAGAGATATTTGGGATAAGTTGAGGATTCTTCTCCTTCAGTTGAGGATATTCCCTAAGATTATGCCTTCACCATCTATTTGAATCCAAACACCTTCAGGAATTGAGGGATTCTTCCCTGATTTGTCTCAACAAACCCAAAACTTGCTTAGAAAAGGGTAGTGCTCCCCCAAAAGGGTGCACAGGGTGCTCAAACACTCCCCCAAAGAGGCTCAGGGAGTGATAGCACTCCCTGATAGTGGGTAGGGGAGCGCTCATCTCCAAAATCCATTTTTTAGTGGTTCTTTCAATGGAAAAAGGTTTGTACTCCTTGTCAACTGATTTCTCTTCTTCAAAACTAGTCTTTCATGTGTCTTAAGTGTCTTTGTGATGTCGTTAGAGGCACGACATAGGCAAGATGGAAGTATGATGTTTGTGACACTTTCAACACTTGTGGTCAAGATGAGACACTTGCGGACAAGATGTGACACTTACAACACTTGTAATGATGACACTTGCGACACTATTGAAGTGAGTAATTTTGAGGTGTAACAGATTGCCCCCCAAAGTAAGAAGTTAGAAGACAATGATGACTGAAGTACTCTTTAGACTTTTTTCGAGCAAGAGTATGGACGTAGAGAAATTGAAAAAAGATGCACACAACCATCAAACAAATATGATGACATGTTTCAATCCCAAGGCAGGCATACCAATGCTTGTGTGATAAAGACTTTTTAGGTATGGCCGCCATAAAATACACTGTGGATCCATAATTATATTGACAAAAGGTATAGCCACTAAAGATACATTGTGTATCTGTACTCCTATGACCTGGGATTCTCGTAGCCACGAAGAATACATAGTGTATCTACAAGATGACAAGACATAGCCACGACCAATACAAAGTGGATCTATGTAACAGTATATGTGTCATAGTCCAAAAGAACTCCTTCACAACCTAGGAAAAGTATAAATAAGAGTGAAAAATCAACCTAGGGTCTTCTTACCGATCTCGATGTAGTATGAATCTAGCCATGTGAATATATGTCCTGATGTCGAACATGGAAGAAACCACTTGATTACCGTTCAATGATGTAAATCATTAACAAGCGTGAGGGAGACCACCATTGATGTTAATGATTCCCAAGGTACTCTAGTACATTATGATGAATGTGAATAGATGAGATGAAGTCGAACATCCATGGAATCATCCGATCAGAGGTCAATGATGTAAACCCACTGTCAAACATGAGGAGGCTTGGAATTGAGGCTTGAAGGTCCCAAAGTACTAATTGGTTTCTAAGACTAGCTCCTGGATAATGTGTTGAAGTCAATAGGAATAGAATCATCGAAGGAGTTCCTTGATGTATCCCCAATCAACGACACGAAACTAACACAAAGATGTAATTGGTAGATCAAATGAACATGGACTAACATGGGTATTGAAATAAGATATTTGTAATGGCTGATTCTCGAGGCAGATACTTCCCTTGAACACTGAGGCACAACAACAGAAACTTGACATGGACCAAGACTTGATGATTTAGTGGATGATGTGACTTTTGTCAGGTGACCCAAAAGAGTAAAAGAAACTCAAAGGATTGGCTCAATGCATAGGTTCAGCAGATTAAAATGCATGCAAAGGCAAAGTGTTGTGTTCAAGGGAGACCATAAGAGCTACTGGTAGCGTTCTCAAAAAACTGTTTGGCTTGCTTCTTTCAATTTTTCCCCCATCCAGATAGATGACTACCTCTTTTTAATTTAACAAGGTCAAGGAGGGTAACACATGCTCGATATGACTCACCTTTGGTAAGTCCCTCTTCCTTTGAACTAGAAGAAGTAAGGGTTCAATCACGTATGGGCCCTTCAATGTATGATTATTTAACGAGTCCAGAGATTATAAACTCAGCGGTTTTTCATATTTAGAGAGTCTAAAAACAACTTAAAGACGACTCTGATGTTCTCCTTTTTTGTAATGTTAGTCTTGCTAGGCCGAAAAAGAGATAAATTATCACTCTAAAGATGCCCTTTCAAACCTTTTAACGAGTGGTAAAGGAAGCAAGATCACTCGACAATCTTTTCATGTTTAGAGAGTCTAAAAAGAGCTTAAAGATGACTCCAAGAGGTTCATTTTTTGTATATCCATGCAAGTCTGAAAAAGTGATAAAAGTCTACTCGGTTGCATTCTCATGTTTTTTTGAGTGCGAGAAAAAAAAAAGACTAAGATCGATATGCCCCCATCTTGAAAGCTAGTGGATTAACTCCAGAATGATCATCAAAGGTTGGAGACATGCCCTCCAAGATTTAATTGATTCACTGATTTTGAGGTTGTCACCAATTTCTCTACTAGATGGAGAAAAAAGATAAGGGTGGATGAAAAGAAGGTTCAAGAGAGGTGGTTGTTTCTTTTTTTAATGAGCTTGAAACAGGAAAAGAACTATGCTCAGGGCTCTGGGTTCAAGCCCCAGATTGCTATTTCATTTTTTAACGAGCTTGCTACAGAGAGGAAAACTATGCTCAAAGATTTTGTTTCATTTTTTAATGAGCTTGCTATAGAGTAGAAAAATTGTGCTCATGACCTCTGTTTCATTTTTTAATGAGCTTTCTACAGAGAGGAGAAACTATGATCATGACCTCTGTTTCATTTTTTAACGATCTTGCGACAGAGAAGAAAAAAGGTGGTCTTGGACTCTTCTTGATCATGGTTTCCAAGAGAATAATGCTCTGGAAGGACACCATGTCAAGGGACAAAACTCAGTCATGGCTTCCAAGAGATCTTCACTAGATGGAAGAAATTCACTCTGGAAGGAACACATGTCGAGGGCCACGATAGGGGTAAGGAGATCGGGCTCGAATAACCCTACCGAAGAGATCACCATGTCAACTACTGGATCCAAATCATCGGAAGTTGAAGGCATGGGAGATGATGGAAAATTGACATCAAGAGGGGAGATAGACTATATATCTGCCCAAATTTATTCATGAGGGGGAAGAAAAGAGGATCAATGATGGTTATAATCCTGAGGTAGCTCTTCAATGCTCAACATTTCCATAATAGATTCATCAGAGGGAAAAATTGGGGAAATGTAGTCGATTGTAGACGACAGGGAACTTAACCGTGATGGCATTGAATAATTATCGGGTGCCAATAGATATTGGTCATATGAAGAGGGAGAAGAATATTGGACAAAAAAGTATGATGTTTCGTCTGGACTAAGTGGCACGGTGTCACCTAGTACATCAAATTCTAAGGGACTAGATACAATCCAAGGGCTAGATGATTCCAAAGATTGATAAGCCATGGTCGAAATCATATCGACGGTAGTGATATGATGTGTAGTCGGTGGAAGTGGTGTAGGGAAGGTACCCATCATGATAGAATATTTTAGTAATCCAACACCATGATGCAAGAGCATTGTAAGCAGCCAGCCAGGCATTCATGAAAGGCGAAAGACAACTAGAAAAGTGCAGCACACATTTTGCACATGTTGAAATGTTTTGAAGAAATTAATGAGAGGATATTAATGTAGTAGTTAAAGGAAGCATACTTACATTTTGTAAACATATCTTGAGCGATTTTCTCTCATTTTTCAGATGTAGTAGACATTAATTCTGATAAATGAAAGTAGGTAGCTTTGAATTAATAGATTAGACAGTTTTAGGAGTGTAGGAGGGAAAATGGATATAGACACCCTCGCCTTTGTATTATTGTATGATCAGATCATTAGCGCAGAGAAGAATGATCTAAAAATAGAAGGCTGACTTGTTATGCTATGCAAGCACCCTCTACTTCATTAAAATAAACTTTACAGGACCTTGCTTCATGTGTTTAAAATATGTAAGATAAAATTATGTGTTAATTTCATGCTTCTTCTTCAATGTTCATGTGTGAGGAAATGTTCTCTTAAATGGTTAAATAAGTGCTTTAAATAAAAACACAGCAATATAACTTGCAGCAAATAAACCATCAAACTCAGAACAATCACAACATGATAAAGGAGTTCAACCCCCTTCGGGCTACATCTCCTTGAGCCTCCATCAATGGACTTGGCTCTCTGGGATTAATTTGTCAAAAGTTATTTTAAAAGCTATTGCTCAACTCCAATGGAAAAACATACTGTACCATTGGGATCAGAACACATAAAAACCCCAAAAATGACTAATAGAACTCTGAAAACGGATCATGGCTCATCCGGGCATGACCTCTTCTACATGTGGCATTAAGCTTCCATGAGATTCTCTATGGTAAAAACACCTGTAAAAGTCCTCAAAAGCCTTTGAAACATGTCCCAATGTGTCCATAGCATAACAATTAGCCAAAAATGATTATTCATTCACAGAAAACAAACATAGGCTCACCAAAACATGTCCTCAATCAATGAGGGCTTCAAGCTCCCTGGAGCTTGCTGAAACTTCAATGGCTAAAAACCTACAAAATAAGTCTTCAAATGGCCTTGATAATAGTGCCAATGGATTCAAGACATCAAAAAACCCCTAGCTAGGCTTTTACAGCACCTCAATCGGCCAAAAAATGAGAAAGATAGGCCTCCTGCCATCCTCTTCCTTCAAGCTTGCTGGCTCTGGTTTGCCAAAACGCACCTCTGTGTGCTTGAACCAAGAAAATGCTCCAAATTCGTGTTTAAACCCAGCACCGACACATAACCAAAAAATGGTGCAAACCGTCGAACAGTTAAGAGCGCGCCAGCCCCTAACTACCTAGCACCTGGGCACATGTGGTCATACGACCTCACGCATTTTAAAAAGGGCTCCATTTCAATAAACAAATAGAACTGCAACACATGGCATGGGGTGTTTCAACTGTTTAAAACCACATTTTAAAACCCAAAAATGCGCGCCCGTTCTATACAATGGTCATATGTCAAATGCAATATAACCATGGGTTATACATTTAAATCCCTGCGCCATTTAATCGGAGAGCATGGTCATATAAAAAAAACATAGAACCATGGGTCGGAGCTAGCCCCGGCCCAACCCCCCATCGTTTACAACTATATTCAAATTTAAATATATATGAAAATGTATGGTTGTTAAGAACCATAGCGTGGTGCATTGGAATGGCGGACTTTACCAAAGATTTGACTGGTGTGGGAGGTCCGGGGTTCGAATCCGATGGACTCCATAATTTTGAACCAATCAATCATAAGCCAATAAATGAATGCCATATCAGCATGTACATTCAAGCCACGTCAGCATCCATACGCACTGTACAGACTACACAGTTAGCGTCCCTTTTTTTACCTGTTTGACGATTCAGACAGATTGTGATATCTCTCGCTCCTGGCGTCCGTTTGAGATGAAATGAGTTGCTTTGGGTTCGCAACGATGAGGCCTATGCTCACGTTTGTTTTGAAGCAATTCCAAGAATGTTGATTTTTGAGCTAAAATTTGACCCCTGGTCCAAATTTTGATCACACCTTCCCACTGAAAGGCTTTTGGACCCACAAAATCTTATAATTATATGTCTGCTTTCAAGTTCTATCAACTAATTCTACTTGAAAAGTCTTTTCGACAATCACCTGAATACCTTGACATGCCTTGCACTGCAACTGACTATGTCCTTCAACCACTGTTCTCTGGCTGCTGCTGACCCACTATTCTCTTTGTGCTTGGAAGACTACCAACCTTCCCACTGTTCTCTTTGTGCTTGCAAGACTGCCAACCTTCCCACTGAGAATCAAGTCCCTCTTTAGAACTCTTTTACGTCAACATAATCATCTCTCCAATGGCTGCAAAAACTTCCTGCGAGATCTTGTCACAAGCCAAGAAAAACCATCAATCTTGAAAACAAATTATACAAGACTGAAAAATGATGCCAACAAAGTCTTTTGTTCTTCAAACAGACTGTCGCATCCTGTAATTCATCAAAGCACATGGTGGTTTCCTGCATCTTAGTGTACTCAAAATCAACTTATAAGTCAACAAACACCATCGACTAAACATAAGTCGAAAAACATGATTGACACACATAGTTGTCAGACAATCATCAACACCAGTCGAGACTCATTTGAAACATATCAACATTCGAAAATGACAAGTCGACAAACATGATACACAATCATGTTACAATCATGAGTCCTTCATGATGAACTATCACCAGGTCCACTTCTTACACATACACAAAAACAAATGCATTTGTATGACTCTTCAACTCTCCTTCTAGTACAAACATAAGTAAATAAACCCAAAACATGTGGGTACATAAGCGCTGAAATGAAAAAGATAAATGGCTGCAACAAGTGAACGTCATATCCATATTTTACATCCTCCTGGCGAATTTATGCAACAACAAAAATGCCTTCAAAATGAATTTCATTCACATGCAACTTGCATCATGCAAGTTGTGATAAACTGCTGCAACTTATCATGCTTCCCATAAATGCACACATAACACTGAAAAGTGCATTTATAACAGAAAATGCAAGCTTTACTTGCTCAAGAAATCCAACCATTTCTTACCAAGCCAACTCAATGGTGACTTTTTCTGCTGAACATCTTCCTCTTGTGAATCATCTTGACTCACATCGATGATGGAATCTCCTCTTCCAATCTCTTTATCCATCTACTTCTTGGGTTGTGGATGAGTGGTTGGATGCAATGTCCAACATTGGTCAATGAGATGACCCCGCTTCTGACAATGAGTGCAAATCTTTTGCATCCTTTTTTCACGTTGTCTTTGTTTATAAAGTTTCCTGAAATTGTCCAATCTTTTCCAACATTTTGAAACATAATGGTTATATAAACCACAATATGTACATGGACTTTTTCTTCCATTTTTACATATAAATTTATCATGCTTAACATAATCAAAAGCAACTGAATGATAAGCAGAATTATACCTTGAACATTCACCTTTATCGCCTCTTTGAGGAGGTGAATTTGAAGAGTTAAAATCTCTCCTTTGAAGACCAACAATAGTGTTCTTGTCCTCATCACTGTCATAACTCTTTCGTTTCACACATTCACATTCATCTTGAACACAAGCCTTGTATGATGGAGGGATTGAACTTTCAACAAAAGTTCTTGAACTTTCACCTTTATAGGCTTCTTGAGGAGGTGAACTTGAAACAAAATTTGTTCCTTGAACTTTTTCCCTTGTCTCATCAACTTTGGAATATGCTCCATCTTTTCGTTCATATCCAAGACCACAATACTTGGGTCTCTCTTCAACAACAATAGGCTCAACAATGCCTTGTGCATGCTTGCCCAAACCTTTACCTTCATAGCCCATTTTTAACAATAACTTGGACCCTATTCCTC
>ML786693.1:602760-619798 GCA_009831015.1 Picea engelmannii | reverse complement strand
TCGTTCATATCCAAGACCACAATACTTGGGTCTCTCTTCAACAACAATAGGCTCAACAATGCCTTGTGCATGCTTGCCCAAACCTTTACCTTCATAGCCCATTTTTAACAATAACTTGGACCCTATTCCTCTTGTGTGATTTTAAAAACCACCAAAACATTCATCTTGAGAGGAATTAGAAGATAAACTAACATTGCATACCTTATATTCATGCATGTACTTGGTAAGGGTTTCCTTTGCCTCATGGAGTTGAATCTCCATCTCATGCAACTTTGCAAGAAGCTGGTCTTTCTCCTCCTTCATGGCCATCAACTGACCTTCAAGGGAAATGTTCACATTTCTGTCTTCACACATCTCTTCCATCAAATCTCTCATAGTTAGAATTTCCTCTTTGTCAAAGAATTTAGATAATGAATATGTATGAAAACTATCAATGCTTGAAGCTTCCTCCATCCTTGCAAGATATCTAACTTCAACACAAAACTTGCACAAAAACCAATAACTAAATCTCAAGCTATCAATGGAAAACACATGAGCAAAACAAACTATGCTCTGATACCACCTGATCTGAAAATAGAAGGCTGACTTGTTATGCTATGCAAGCACCCTCTACTTCATTAAAATAAACTTTACAGGACCTTGCTTCATGTGTTTAAAATATGTAAGATAAAATTATGTGTTAATTTCATGCTTCTTCTTCAATGTTCATGTGTGAGGAAATGTTCTCTTAAATGGTTAAATAAGTGATTTAAATAAAAACACAACAATATAACTTGTAGCAAATAAACCATCAAACTCAGAACAATCACAACATGATAAAGGAGTTCACCCCCCTTCGAGCTACATCTCCTTGAGCCTCCATCAATGGACTTGGCTCTCTGGGATTATTTTGTCAAAATTTATTTTACAAGATGCTTCTCAACTCCAATGGAAAAATAGACTATACCATTGGGATCAGAACACATAAAAACCCCAAAAATGACTAATAGAACTCTGAAAACGGATCATGGCTCATCCGGGCATCACCTCGTCTACATGTGGCCTTAAGCTTCCATGAGCTTCTATATGGAAAAAACACCTGTAAAAGTCCTCAAAATCCTATGAAACCTGTCCCAATGTGTTTAGAGAATAACAATTAGCCAAAAAAGATTATTCATTCATAGAAAACAAACATAGGCTCACCAAAACATGTCCTCAATCAATGAGGGCTTCAAGCTCCCTAGAGCTTGCTGAAACATCAATGGCTAAAAAATTGCAAAAAAAGTCTTCAAATGGCCTTGATAACAGTGCCAATGGATTCAGGACGTCCAAAAACCCCTAGCTCGGCTTTTACGGCACCTCAATCGGCCAAAAAATGAGAAATATAGGCCTGCTGCCATCCTCTTCCTTCAAGCTCGCTGGCTCTGGTTCACCAAAACGCACCTCTGTGTGCTTGAACCAAGAACACGCTCCAAATTCATGTTTAAACCCAGCACCGACGCATAACCAAAAAATGGTGCAAACCCTCGAACAGTTAAGAGTGTGCTAGCCCCTAACTTCCTAGCACCTGGGCACATGTGGTCATACGACCTCGCGCATTTTAAAAAGGGCTCTATTTCAATAAACAAATAGAACCGCAACACATGGCATAGGGTGTTTCAACTGTTTAAAACCACATTTTAAAACCCAAAAATGCGCGCTCGTTCCATACAATGGTCATATGTCAAATGCAATATAACCACGGGTTATACATTTAAATCCCTGCGCCATTTAATCGGAGAGCATGGTCATATAAAAAAAACATAGAACCGTGGGTCGGAGCTAGCCCCGGCCCAACCCCCCGTCGTTTACAACTATATTCAAATTTAAATATATATGAAAATGTATGGTTGTTAAGAACCATAGCGTGGCGCATTGGCACGACGGACTTTACCAAAGCTTTGACTGGTGTGGGAGGTCCGGGGTTCGAATCCCACGGACTCCATAATTTTGAACCGATCAACCATAAGCCAATAAAGGGGTGCCACGTGGCAACTCATGACTGGGCCACGTGGCACCTTACCATTTTCCAAATAACTTCCACATGTCACAACAACATCCGCCCAACTGTCAACCAATAAATGAATACCACATCATCATGTACGGTCAAGCCACGCCACCTCTGCCACATCAGTGTACGGTCATGCCACGTCAGCATCCGTATGGACTGTACGGACTGCACAGTCAGCGTCCCTTTTTTTACCTATTCGATGATTCGGACAAATCGCGATATCTCTCGCTCCCGACATCCGTTTGAGACGAAACAAGTTGTGTTGGGTTCACAATGATGAGGTTTATGCTCACGTTTGTTTTGAGGAAAATCTGAGAACGTTGCTTTTTGAGCTAAAATTTGACCCCTGGTCCAGATTTTGATCAAAGAAGAAGAGAGATGTAGCAGAGAGATGTAGAGAAGAACCCATGTACATGATATTGAATTAATATATGAAGCTTTGACTTAGATTTCATGGTGTTATGATGCTTACTGTTTACATATGCTGAATGGTATGCTTACAGTTGTTTTATTCTCTCTGTTATGCATTTTTTATGATGTTATGTTGTGTTGAATGTATGATTTCATGTTGAATGTATGAAGTATAAGAGAAAAAGAGAATGAATTTCAATTGTCTCTCTTCCTGAGAGAAGTTCTTGCAAGGAGTGCAGTGAAACGTCCGCAAGGTGTGCGTTAACAAGGGTTCTGAGTCTATCTTAGAAAGCTCAGGAGGGATACCATTGTTCTCATTCCAGCAGAAGTGCAGGTGAAGCACAGAAGCCATGCAAGGTGTGCGCAGGCTAGTTGAAGCCTTAGAATTTATTAAATAAGGTTGAAGAGTGAAACACTGTTATTGGCGAGAGTGCACAGAGTCGAAGAATCAAATACATAGAAGTATTTGAAAGATTGTCACAAAGAGTTCGTGCAGGATTCCTTTCGAGACTTGAGGTTGCAATAGAAAGATCAGGAGGGTTAGCACCTTTGAAGTATTCAAAGGAAGACAGGGAGATGAATCATCGCATAGAAGTTAAGTCCCAGAGAAAGAACGTCGAGTCAATTTGGGCCAGAGATTCAGAGGAAGGAATTAAACGGTCAGAATTCTCAATGGAAAATTTGTGAAGTTGCGGAGATTGTAGGATCCAGTAAAGTTGCAGGGTGGTTAGGAGTTGGACGAACCCACCACTCTAGTGTCAAGAATCAATGAAGACTGTCGATTGTGGTCAGTTTGGGCCATTGGATCATTCTTTCTAACTCGGGGTTTGTGAGTTCGGAGGGCAGACCAAATCCTTTGGTTGCGCGAACTCTCAAGTAGCGAGAAGTAGGAATAACCGTTGGATCAGAACCTCTTCATTAAATCACGTATCGGGGTTTTGGAGGTCGAGAGGATTTAGTTTCGACTGCAGAAGTCGTGGAGAGTGAGGGCCGAGGTATCAGGCAAACACATGGCACGTCCATCAAGTGGGGACCACGTGGTTGACAGGTGGACCCTCGTCGCTTGGGAGGGGGTCAACACCCTGTTGACTTCTCATGCTTCGGGTTCTCGTAAGAAAGGAGCACAAAGGCTCAACAAAAAAACTCGTGAATTTTTGAGCCACGAGAAGTACTGAAGGAGTCAAATATTCTCTAACTTTCGTGTCTCGGAGTCTCATAAAAGAAGGGCCTGGAGGTTCAACCCTTCAACTCATGAACTCGCGAGTTGCAAGTGAGGTTAGTACTTAGCTCTAGCCTGTGGTTACACGTGGAAAGCACTAACAAGGAGGATCCATATCCCATAGCTTGTCGAGTATCGACGTTTGGTGAAGAAAAGTCGATGGTCTTCGACCTGCGAACACGTGAGTTGCAAAAGGCATTTGCGTAAGGACTAGGTTGTGGTCGTATGGAAGTGTAAGGCTCGCACCTGGAGTTAAGGTGGATAGGGTGGGTTTTTCAGGAAGGACCTGTTGATACACTCTTATGTGTGTGAGAATTTCCTGTAGGGAAATTGAAGAGTCAATCCGAATCAGAGGAGAATTAGAATGATCCTGTGTGGATCTCAGCTCGAGGGTTGGGGGTCGACACCATTTGTGGTATCAGAGCTTGATTGTGTCTGTATATTTTAGGAAAAAGGAGCTAGAGAAAAAGGAGTAGTCTGATATGCACCAATTTGGTATCAGATCCGTAGAACAAGTTCTTTGCTTCTGTAGCAGAGAATAGGGGAACATTTTACAGCCATGCCACCAAGAAGAAGAGACAAGCCAATGCCAATGCCTGATCCAACAAGAGAATGAGAAATGCGTGAGTTATGTGCTAGACTTGATACCATGGAGACAACACAAAGGCGCACAGTTGAGGCTGGGGATATCATCGAAGCTGAAAGTGAAAATGAAACTAGAAATGAAGGAGAAGAAGTCGCATTCGAAGATGTTGCAGACGAACACCTATTCAGGGTTGTTGCAAGGATAGGTGCCAGAGCAAAGATGGAGATTCCCATGTATGAGGGAAACCTGGATGTTGAAGAGATTCTAGACTGGATTAGAGCTCTGGATAAATACTTCGACTATGAGGATGTCGAGGAAGACAAGAAAGTCGAACATGTCATTACAAGACTTAAAGGGCATGCAACACTATGGTGGGATGAACTACAGGATAATAGACGCTGTAGAGGCAAGCATAAAATCAAGAGCTGGGATAGAATGGTTTCAAATATGAAAGCCAAATTTATACCCAAGGATTATCAAATCACTTTGTTTCGGAGGATGCATAATTTGAGACAGAAGCCGATGTCAGTGAAGGAATACACTGAAGAGTTCTACAAGATAAACATCAGGGTAGGTCATCGAGAAAACGATGACGAAAAAGTTGTTAGATACATGAATGGTTTGTGGTATGACATTCAAGATGAGATGAGCATGATGAACATTCAGACTGTGGAAGATGCTTATCAGATGGCTTTGAAGGCTGAAGAGAATCTGAGTTGAAAACAAGGTCAAAGAGGCCGAGGTAGAAGTCAAACCAGAGGAAAAACAATTGCCCAAGATAGAACTCATAAATCTAAAGAAGAGGGGAAGAAACCTCAAACTCAACATGAGAGAGGAGGAAGCTCATAGAGAGGGCAGTATGCTGATAGAAATACTTTTCCTCGAGCCAGAAGAAGAGGAAGAGGTAGAGGTGATGAAGTAAAATGCTTTGTCTGTGAAAAGATCGGACATAAATCCTATGAGTGTTCAGATAAGAAAAAAGATGGTGGTGAAACTCACATTGTCGAAGCTCAAGGATGGAATGTTGAGGCAGAAGATGCTGAGGGCGGAAGATCTTTGATGATGAGGAAAGTTCTCTTGAAGCTAGAGAAGGAGGCAGAGAACCCAACCCAAAGAAACAATATGTTTCAGACTGCTTGCAAAACTAAAGACATAGAATGCAAAGTCATAGTGGACAGCGGTAGCATAGACAATCTCATATATATAGAGATGATAGAAAAGATGAAGATGGAGACTATTGTACATCCAAGCCCATACAGAGTTTCATGGCTACAAAAAGGACATCAAGTAAATGTCACTAAACAGTGTTTAGTTGAATTTAAAATAGGGGGATATAAAGATGAAATATTATGTGATGTCATTCCCATGGATGTTTGTCATCTATTGTTGGGTAGACCGTGGCAATATGGCAGGAATTTGATTTATGATGGGAGAAAGAACACATACACCCTAGAGAAGAATGGGAGGACGCACATGTTGCTGCCGATTAAAAACCAAGAGGTGAAAACAGAGATGAGCAACATTGTACTTCTCATGAGTGGGAAGGAACTTCTTAAGGAGGTTAGGAAGAAGGAAGACACACAATTTATTGTGGTTAGGAAGCCCAAAATTGTTTTGACCAGTACAAGGATATATGATTTACCAGAAGAAATCCAAGAGTTGCTGGAAGAGTTTGTTGATATAGTAGTGGACGAACTACCTTGTTCGTTGCCACCTATCAGAAGTATAATCCATCATATAGACCTTATACCTAGAGCCATCTTACCGAACAAAGCCGCGTACAGGTTGATGCCGCAAGAAAATGAAGAAATTAAGAGACAGGTCCAGGACTTAATGGACAAAGGATTGATTCGAGAGAGCTTGAGTCCATGCATTGTTCTAACAGTGCTCAGCCCAAAGAAAGATGGAGGCTAGAGATTGTGTACAGACTCTAGTGTGATCAGTAAGATTACCATCAGATATAGATTTTCATTACCAAATATGGACGACTTGATGGATTGCTTGAGTGGAGCAAGATTTTTTTCAAATATTGATTTGAAAAGCGGATATCATCAGATTAGAATGAGAGAAGGTGATGAATGGAAGACAACATTCAAGACGAATGAGGGGTTGTATGAATAGCTTGTCATGCCATTTGGCTTAACAAATGCACCCAGTACTTTCATGAGATTGATGAATGAAGTCCTGAAGGATTTCATAGGGAAATTCATCATTGTATATCTTGATGATATATTAATTTTCAGCAAGACAGAAGCAAAGAACTTAAGGCATTTAGTTGCAGTGATGAGGAGATTACAACAAGATAAATTGCTGATTAATATGAATAAATCATCATTTATGAGGACAAAACTCATTTATTTGGGTTTTTTTATCTCTGTGAATGAGTTGAAGTTGGATCCTGAAAAGGTAGATGCAATTAAGAATTGGCCATCACCGAAAAGCGTGTTTGAAGTTCGAAGCTTCCATGGTTTGGCAAGTGTCTACAGAAAATTCATTCGAAACTTCAGTGGAATTAGCGCACCAATGATGGATGCGGTGAAGAAAAGACACAAATCTTTTCACTAGACATAAGAAGCAGAGAAGAGTTTTAATCTGCTAAAGAAGAAGATCACGGAACAACCAATTCTGGTTTTGCTGGATTTTAGCAAGACATTCCAGATCAAGTGTGACATGATTGATTTGAAATTGGAGTGGTCTTGAGCCAAGACGATAGGCCGATCACATACTTCAGTGAAAAACTGAATGAAGTGAAGATCAAGTACTCAACATATGACAAAGAATTCTATGCAGTCATACAAGCGCTGAAGAAATGGAGACATTATTTGGTTCCTAAAGAGTTTGTTTTGTATAGTGATAATCACGCTTTGCAATTTGTGACTCAACGGGAGAAGTTGAACCCAAAACATGTTAAATGGGTTGAATTCAAGTAGAATTTTACTTTCGTAACTAAGCATATTTTTGGAACTGCCAACAAAGTTGTTGATGCTTTGAGCAGGAAATGTTTTCTTATGCAGGAATTCAGAGTCAATACTTTGGGTTTTGATAACCTCAAAGAAACGTATAGGGATGACCCAAGTTTTAAGGAGGCATATGAGGCATTCGAGAATCCAGTTCTCAGGGACAGAAGCCAATGGACTGAGTATATGATCTAGGATGGGTTATTATTCTGGGGCAATCAACTATGTATTCCAAAATGCTCCATGAAGGAGAACCTGCTGAAGGAAAAACATAGTGGAGAATTGGTCGGACACTTCGGTCATGATAAGACGTTCTAAAAGTTGAATGGTTCATATTTTTGGCCAGGGATGAGGAAAGATGTTAATAAATTTGTGGGCAGATGTAGGATTTTTCAGCACACAAAAGGAAAAGGTAGAACACAGGGTTATATCAACCATTACCGATACCAGAAAGGCCGTGGGACGCAATGAGCATGGATTTTATATTGGGACTTCCAAGAACACAAAGAGTATGTGATTCTATCTTTGTGTTAGTCGACAGATTTTCAAAGATGGCACATTTCATACCATGCCAGAAAACCAGTGATGCAACTCATATTGTGAACCTGTTTTTCAAGGAAGTCATCAGACTTCACGGCTTACCAAGGAGTATTATATCTTCTTGGGATACCAAGTTCGTGGGACATTTCTGGAGGAACTTATGGAAAAAGTTGGGGACAAGTTTGTCTTTTAGCTCAGCATATCATCCTCAAACGGATGGGCAGACATAAGTCATGAACAGAAGCTTGGGAGACTTGTTGAGGATCTTAGTGACTGAACACCACAGTTAGTGGGATCACATTCTACCACAGGTGGAATTTTCTTATAATGACTCACTCAACAAAAGCACAGGGCAGAGTCCATTCCAGATTGTATATGGAATGCATCTAAGGGGAGTTTCTGAATTGAAAGATTCAGAACAAGATGAATTTAGGAGTGCTAGTGCAGAAGACTTTGCAGAAGGAATGAAGGATCTTCATAGCCGAATTAAGGAGTGATTGCAGAGTTCAAGTCAAGAATACAAGCGAAGAATGGATCAACACATGCGAGAAATTCATTTTGAAGTTGGTGATCTGATTCTTGCACATCTGAGGAAGGAAAGGTTCCCAAGGGGAACGTATAATAAACTGAAAATGAAAAAGATTGGACCGTGCAAGGTCATAAGGAAATTTGGGGAAAACACATATGAGATTGAATTACCCGATGGGGTCGGAATCTCACCAATATTCAATGTTGTGGATTTGTACCCTTACAAAGCTGAAGAAGTAGGAGAAGAGGAAGAAAAAAAAGAAGTTGAGTGGACCAAACAGATGCCTGTAGCTGAAAATCCACAGATGGAAAATATAATTGACAAGAGGGTTAGCAAGAAGACCAGGAGGAAAGAGTCTTTTGAATACTTGGTCAAATGGAAGAGACACCCAGTTGAAGATGCCAGTTGGGAAGACGAAGCATAAATTCATAGGCATGGATAGACTGTGCAAGAGCTCATGAACAAGAGTTCATGAAAATTTTCAAGCGAGAGAGTATGATGTAGGAGCATCATAAGCAGCTAGCCAGGCAACCATAAAAGGTGGAAGACATCTGGAAAAGCGCAACAAACATTTTGCACATGTTGAAATGTTTTGAATAAATTAATAAGCGGATATTAATGTAGTAGTTAAAGGAAGCGTACTTACATGTTGTAAATAGATCTTGAGCGATTTTCTCTGATCTGTCGGATGTAGTATACATTAAGTCTGATAAATGAAAGTAGGTAGCTTTGAATTAATAGATTAGATAGTTTTAGGAGCATAGGAGGGAAAATAGATATAGACACCCTCACCTTTGTATTATTGTATGATTAGATCATTAGCGTAGAGCATAAGAAGAGAGTTGTACCAGAGAGTTGTAGAGAAGAACCCATGTACAGTAGCTTGAATTAATATATGAAGCTTTGACTCAGATTTCATGGTGTTATGATGCTTATTGTTTACATATGTTGAATGGTATGCTTATAGTTGTTTTATTCTCTTTGTTATGCATTTGTTATGATTCTATGCTATGTTGAATGTATGATTTCATGTTGAATGTATGAAGTCTGAGAGAGAAAGAGAATGATTTTCAATTATTTCTCTTCCCGAAAGAAGTTCCTGCAAGGAGTGCAGTGAAACGTCCGCAAGGTGTGCATTGACAAGGGTTCTGAGTCTATCTCAGAAAGCTCAGGAGGGATACCATTGTTCTCATTCCAGCAGAAGTACACTTGAAGCACAGAAGCCATGCAAGGTGTGTGTAGGCTAGTTGAAGCCTTAGAATTTATCAACTAAGGTTGAAGAGTGAAAGATTGTTGTTGGCGAGAGTGCACAGAGTCGAAGAATCAAATACACAGAAGTATTTGAAAGATTGTTGCAAAGAGTGCATGCAAAAGTCCTTTTGAGACTTGAGGTTGCAATAGAAAGCTTAGGAGGGTCAGCGCCTTTGAAGTATTCAAAGGAAGATGGGGAGCTGAATCATCACGCAGAAGTTAAGTCCCAGAGAAAGAATGTCGAGTCAATTGGGCCAGAGATTCAGAGGAAGGAATCGAACGATCAGAATTCTTAGTGGAGAATTTGCGAAGTTGTCGGGACTGTAGTATCCAGTAAAGATGCAGGGTGGTTAGGAGTTGGAGGAACCCACCACTCTAGTGTCAAGAATCGATGAAGATCATCGATCATGGTCAGTTCGGGATGTTGGATCATTCTTTTGAACTCGGGTTTCATGAGTTCGGAGGGCAGACCAAATCGTTTGTTTGCGCAAACTCCTGAATAGTGGGAAGTAGGAATAACCATTGGATCGGAACCTCTTCGCTATATCGCATATCGGGGTTTCGGAGTTTGGGAGGAATCAGTTTCAACTGCAGAAGTCACGAGGGGCAAGGGTCGAGGTCTCGGGTCAACATGTGGCGCGTCCATCAAGTGAGGACCGTGTGGTTGACAGGTGGACACTCGTCGCCTAGGAGGGGGTCAACACCCTGTTGACTTCTCATGCTTCGAGTTCTTGTAAGAAAGGAGCACAAAGGCTCAAGAAACAAACTCACGAAGTTGCGAGCCGCGAGAAGTACTAAAGGAGTCAAATATTTTCTGGCATTCGCATCTCGGAGTCTCGTAAAAGAAGGGCCTGTAGGTTCAGCCCTTCAACTCGTGAACTCGCGAGTTGCAAGTGAGGTTAGTGCTTAGCTCTAGCTAGAAGTTACGCATGGAGGGCGCTAACAAGGACGATCCATATCCCATCGCATGTCGGGTATCGGTGTTTGGCGAAGAAAAGTTGAGGGTCTTCGACTTGAAAACACGCAAGTTGCGAAAGGCGTTTCCGCAAGGACCAGGTTGTGGTCGTATGGAAGTGTAAGGCTCACACCTGGAGTTAAGGTGGACAGGGCAGGTTTTTCAGGAAGGACCTATGGATACACTCTTGTGTGTGTGAGAATTTCCCATAGGGAAATTGAAGAGTCAATCCGACTCAGAGGAGAATTAGAATGATCCTGTGCAGATCTCAACCCAAGGGTTGGGGGTCAGCACCACACCAACTCTTTCATACATGATCTTGTGATATCCCAAGAAAGGAATGTTGTTGGTAGCAGGAGAGTTAGCATCGGTCATGTAGAAATCTAACTGATCAATAGTGACAATTTTTCCCTGATGAGGAAATTGTACACATCGAAACACCGAAGAGGCAACGACATTCATAGTATAAAACCAACTTCTTCCAAGTAAAAAGTTGTAATCAAGGGGAGCATCGACCACCTCAACATCAACAGTGATGGTTTTTCCACCCAACTGGATGGACAGGGACTGTAAAAGTCCATGGGGATGAAAACCTCACCCATCGAATGCACGTAACATCGTTGGGGATTTTTTAAGTGCCGGTGATTTTAAACTTTTCCAACATGATAAATACATGACAAAAGTTGAGGCTCCCTCATCCAGAATAGTTCGATGGATTTGTTGATTGTGAACAAGAACATCAACTTGGAAAGCAAGTTCGTGGGAGAGTCGAGATGTATAATTTTCCAGGTTAAACATGATATGGTTGGATGAATCAGGATCAATAGCGCCAATAGAAGCTAAGAGCGGTCTACGTTGACTGGGACAGTGCTGTAGAACTTCTAACGCAGACATAGCACACAGTGCTTAAGCCAAATATTCAACAATGTTGTAGTTTTGGGCAACACGTGAACTAGGATTAAAGTTAGATTTACGAATAGTGCTCTTAGGAGGGCATAAGATAGAGTCGAACGTAGGTTTCTCAATTTGAAGTGGTCCAGACAAAGGATTAACCGATGGAGGACTAACGGAGGACGGTGATGGATCCGGTAAAGTACTGGTACCGTTAGTGACTTTTCCTTTGTCAGGGTTACCTGGTGTGTCATATGTCTTAGAGTGTTAAAATTAATCCTATTAAACATATAAATATGTGCACTTGTCGAGGCATCATCATGAGGATGGCTATAACTGCCCCCAGGAGAGGAGGTTTGAGCAACCATGGATTGATGCTGTGGAAAAGGATGAGTAAGCACAATGGGTTTTGAATTTCCTTGGAAACGTTTGGTCACTTCATCGCGATGTGGACAGTCTCAAGTGTAGTGATCCTCACCAAATACACAGGAATTTCAGTTTCCATTGTGGTTGCTTGTCGGTAGTAGGTGTTTGAGCTTGATTTTTTGGTTGTTCATTGTTATTAGTATTTTTTTATTTATTTTTTGTCTTCTTCTTAGCTCTGGATTGTTATGAAGGGGTAGATTGAACTACATTCACCTCAGAGATTTGTGTTTGGGGGGAGATAGAGGAGAGTGTGGTCGACTGGGAAGTAGATTGAGTTTTGATGAAATTGATAACACCGTCCACGTGAGATGAGGATGAGGGATTGGATGGATCGGTATAGCTCGAGCAGCATTTGGAAGCAAATCATACAAAGTATCATATTGTGAATAAACCAAATCTAAGTATTGAGCCTGAGCAATGGTTTATTCCTCGGTGACCATGCCACCCATAGCGACATCAAGAGCGATCTGGGGTAAAAGTGATTTAGTAAACCACTCTTCCAATAATATGTCATGAATGATTACTTTGATCATCCTTCATCATCATCTCCACTCATGAATATGGTCAGAGATATGCACGAAGTCATTTTAAGGAAGGGAGGTCAAGAGTTCATTACTCGTCTCGTAGTGAATAGGTAGTTGAAAGTGCGTGAGGAAATACATGGCAAGGGAATTGAAATCATGAAAAGAAGCACGTGGTAGTTAAATATACCACTTTGTTGCAGAGCCCGTAAGTGTTCACTGGAAAAGATGCAAATGTATAGAATCATCCATGAGGGAGTTTGATGAACACCACAAATGGAAATTCATCACATGGTTATTTAGATCTTCTCCATATTTTCCGTCAAATTTCAGAATATCAAAAGGAAATTTAGCTGGAATGATTGGCCAAACTGGTGAATGAAAAATAGGATCATTGGTTAACCGAGACAAGTTTGGGAGATCCAAAGTTGCAGGGAAAGGTCACTGTTGGTTAATTTGTGGATGATACTGGTGTGGCATAGGAACACGAGTAGGACCATAAACTAGGTTAGGTGGATAATTGTAACCAATAGGTCCTCCTACATATGGTTGTTGCTGGCCAGGATAAGCAAGATTCGATGATGGCTGAGAAACATTTGCATAACCTGGTGGGTTCTGAGCATTATAAGCTGGGTGATTTGCTTTCCCATAAGGAGGATAAACATTTTTCTCCTGAGGAGGGTAAGGATTAGATCTCAGAGGTTGATACATATTAGACCCATGGGGAGGATAGGGTTGTTGTCCTTGAGGACTCTAGGTGGTGTTTGGGATGCCACTCGGATAAGGTTGTCCATAAGATGTTCATGAAGGAATAGGATTTTATACTCCTCCTTGTGGGTTATGATATGAGTGCCACCCAACATGGGGTTGGGTAAATGTGCCTCCCGAAGATACTCCCCAAGATTTTGAAGGGTTTACAAAAAATAAAGGTTTCCCCCCTGCCAGTGGTGGATTAACAACTGGGGTATTACAGGCAAAGGGAGGTTTCCCTCTAGGAAGAACATGAAAAGGGGGCTGTCCCCCAGGAGGGGTAGTCCCACCATAGGATGGTGGTCTTCCAGGAGGGATACGTCCACTGGATGGTGGTTTCCCTCAAGTCGGTTTTATTTGGCTGGCAAGGATCTGCATTCTCGGGTGAAAAGATGTCCCAGGAAGATTGTGCAGAACATGTGGAACTATAGAGTGAAAGTTTGTAAAAGTGGGGGTAGGGATCGAAGTTCCTTGGGAATGAGTAGAGGTGATGATTCCAGCATTAGGATGGACTTGTGCTGACGTAACAATAGGGTTAATGACCTAATCAATGAGGTGATTCATATTTTGACCGGATGGTCCTGTTTCACTAGGAGGGTCATGAGGATGAAAGGGTTGTCGAATAGATTCAAAATGCTCATAAATATCATGTCCTGATAAAGTCCTCCATACATAACAAGAAGGTGTGGGATTTGTATCTACTGCAGTGGTAGGACGAACAAGAGTCCTATACTCATCACCAAAGGTTGGTTCTGTGGACCCATATATGTTTCAGTGAAATCTCTCTCTGGTAACTATGGGAGCTCTTTGTTTATGACGTTCCCAAGGGATTCTAAATGAAGAAAAAGAGGTTCAAGATGGGTTAGAAACATAGATGTAGTGTGAGGAGTGATATTCTCAACTGTAACCAAAGTGACTTCTTGATTGTCTAATGGAGGAGTAACAACACTCCCAACGTCAGATTGATTTTCTGCCTCTCCATGGTAGTTGTCTTCTGGAGGGTTAGGAGGTAAGGCTTGGTAGCCTTCCAGAGGTAGCCCTTGCGTCCTACACGATCGACAAATACCTTTATCATCTACGGGATCAATTTTGGAGAATAACAATACATGCTGAAAATCTAGGGCCAACTAACAAAAAGAAACAACATACGTTAATAAAATATATGAATCAAAACCAAGCAAGCAAGACTTCTCTCGATGATCATACTAGTTGGTGATGAAATCCAATGTCGTGTGACCAAGTCAAGAAGGGGCTAGGATCTTGTGGAATGGTTACAATGGAGACCTGCTTAACAGACTTTCACCTTGGTGCAAGCTTCTACGTAGTAATTGTGGATTTACCCGCCAAGGAGCTTGAGTGAGTTTGACCAATGTTTGTTCCAGGTACAGTGAGACTTCCCTTCACCGTCACCTTGTGTAAGTACCTAAGAATTATGGAAACTAATAAAACCAACTCGCAGTCATCCCCTAGGTGGTTACAATCAACAGTCTAATCCAAACGTATGGGTAGGATAACAAGTCCGAAATCAAATTGAGAGGCTCCCACACATAATCGTGAGTATACCCTCAAGTGACCCCCAATATACGATCTGACCACTAAAAAAAGTTAAACCATCGAGGGATAATCTTCGTAATTCACCCGAATGTGACCTCATGCGTAACCCATGTGTGAGAGGGGGATCCCAAAAATCCTATACGACAATTGGATTTGACTCTCCCTATCTCAGGATGCTAATGTTTTTTTTGAAAAACTTTGGAGAGTTGTACTCACAGCCTAATCCAAAGTTCTAATCCTAGTCTAATGTTGGTGGAAGATCCTAAAAACAAAAATGTTCTAGATAAATTTTAATTAGCGATGATTTTACGGTTGTTCTTTACTCAAAGGGTGTATGAAAATGAAACTAATGGTATGATAACTCAATTCCCAAAAATGCAAAATAAAATGATAAGCAATCTTTTCTTTCGATGAATGCATATTTAAGGGAAAGAGAAAAAGTTGTTTTCACTATCAAACATTAAGATGCAATGTCCTTATACAAGTGTTTCTCAATCAAATCCAATGCAATGCTAAAAATTTCAGGAATGCCTTCTAATATCCAAACCAAACACTAAAATATGTCCTTTTTCTTATATGTGAATGATAATCAGATGTAAAACTTCTAATTTCAATCAAACTTCAGGATTAAACAATCAGAAGAAAACCTCATACAAAACAAAAAATACACTCTCGTCGTGAAATAGACAAGAAGGACAAAGATAACCAAATTTGCAAACAAGAACCAAAAAAACCTCAAACAAAATAGAAATTTTGGAAAACTAACCTCAAATATCAAATGGAAAGGTTCACAGACCTTTGGATTTCCTCACAACAGCTTCCACTCAGTCAGATAAACGAGAGGAAAAAATCAAGTTAACTCTAGGTCAACAAAGACAAAGAGTGACTTCAAGGCAAGAAATAAAATGTCAAATTCCAAAACAAGAAGATATCAATCCTTATAAAATAGGGTGTTGAAGGCCAATACCAAGATAGATTGAAAGTATGAGACCCTGAGAAAATGAAAAAGGAAAAAACTAAACTCAGAAACTGAAAACCTAGAGGATTTTTCACTGAAAATGGGGTACCACTCTAGTGTAAGGGGTACCAGAGCACTCCAACACTCTATGTAAGACCAACAGGGAGTGTTAACACTCTGATAACAAGGGCAAGGGAGAGCTCTGCTTCAAAAGCTCAGAAAAATGCCCAGAAACTCAAAAAATCAAGGAAATTCAGTCAATCAAGGTGATCATGATGAAATAAAGAGGCAATCAAACAAATTTAAGAATAAAAAAGACAATATGGAGAAGTTCAAGTGAGTGGGAAAATGGCCAAAACAAGATCTGGGAATGGAAACAAAAATCAGAGCTCCTATCCAGTGGAGTCACAAATTTCTGTTGTAGGTGAATCCCCCAATGGACAAGTGGATTCCCTCTTGGTCTCTAGACTCCTAAGGCCAAGAAAGAAAATTTATTAACATGGACACTAACTTCCTTTTATATCTATTCAATCTAATAAATGAAGGAGAATGAGAAAGATATGTACCTTATTAGCGATGTTTGTCCTTGCAAAGTCTTGGCTGAGCTTCGATCCTGAGCTCCTTGATAGGTCCTGTAGAACAAACAAAGATACAATGGAATTCCTACTCTACTGAGATTAGCTCAAATATAGATCCATCTACTGTAGACAAACTCATATGGAACAAACATAATTTTGAAAGAAACAGGCCAAGCATTGATTATTAATGAGAACAAGTAAAAGTACTTACAATCCTTTGAATGAAGGTGCAACATCTTTTTCCAGTTCTCCTTGTCCAACCCCTTTGCTCAAGTAATCTCCACTGATTGATTTGATGACATATTACTCATGAGATCATAAGTTTGATTTAATTCTCAATCTCCATCCCCCTTTCACCATGAGGAGGCCTCCTTATATAACCTTGGAGAGGTCCAACCACTTGAGAGATCTTTGGGATGACTTGAGGATTCTTCTCCTTCAGTCGAGGATCTTCTCTAAGATCATGACTTGACCATCTATTCAAATCCAACCACCTTCAGGAATTGAGGGATTCTTCCCTGATTTGTCTCAACAAACCCAAAACTTGCTCAGAAAAGGGTAGTGCTCCCCCAAAAGGGTGCATAAGGCGCTCAAACACTCCCCCAAAGAGGCTCAGGAAGTGTTAACACTCCCTAACAATGGGTAGGGGAGTGCTCCTCTACAAAATCCATTTTAAGGGCTAAATTTCTCTTATGGGCTAATTTTCCATGGTTTTTCTCAAAAAAATATTCACTATTCTGAAAATGATTCGCCCAAATTCTATAGGATTAAATTATTTTACATTAAAAATTGCCAAAATGTTATACAAACTATATAAAATCCTTATAAATTTGAATGTTTTTACAAAAATATCGGCAAACATTTATAGTTGGCATATGAAGGA
>ML786693.1:588878-602710 GCA_009831015.1 Picea engelmannii | reverse complement strand
ATACAAACTATATAAAATCCTTATAAATTTGAATGTTTTTACAAAAATATCGGCAAACATTTATAGTTGGCATATGAAGGATTAGTAAGATTCGTTAAGGTTTCTACATTTTAAAATAAATTTCCATCCTTAAAATCATCCCTAAAACTGATTTCTCTTCTTCAAAACTAGTCTTTGAGGTGTCTTAAGTGTCTTTGTGATATCGTTAGAGGCAGGACATAGGCAAGATGGTAGTATGATCTTTGTGACACTTGCAACACTTGTGGTCAATATGCGACACTTTCGGACAAGATGTGACACTTACAACACTTGTAATGATGACACTATTGAAGTGAGTAATTTTGAGGTGTAACATTTGGATAGCGACATTTGAGGTGTAACTTTCCTTTATATTTTCCAAAGCCTTTTTGGAGTTTCTTTATAAATTTGTCCTCTTCTACATGTGATATGTCTGACTGATCTTCATGATACATATGTTCATGTTTCTTCTTTTCTTTATATTCCTTAAATGTTGTTTCATCTTTTGATGGTTTTTCATTCTCTGTTCTCATCTCATATGCTGTAAAAATTCCATGAAGTTGATCAACTGTGAGTTTGTCAAGTTCTGGCCTATCTTCAATTGTAGAAATATTGGCATCATATCTCATAGGTAATGACCTTAGGATATTTTGAACAATAGGTTTATCTGTAAGTTCTTATACTACTTCTTTGATTGATTTAACCACTTCATCTACCCTATGAAAGTATTCAACAATGTTTTCTTCTTCTTTCATTTTCATATTTTCAAATTGAGTTCTATAGGTATGTAGTTTGGCTTCCCTAAATTTTCTATATCCTTCATATACAACCTCCAATCTTTCCTAGTTTTCTTTGTCAGACTTACAATGCATAACCTTCACACATATATAATTTGTCAACCCTCCTAGAATTGCGTTAATTGCTCTTGAGTTTTCATTGCAGATTTTAGTTTCTAAACCATCTATGGGTGGAGTAGTTGGTGTAGTGTAACCATCTACAACAGATTTCCAGATATCAAAACCAAGAGCCAACATGTAGCTTTTCATTCTTATTTTCCATAGAGCATATCCACTTCCATTGAAAAATGGTGCTTTATTGTTAGACATTCCCTCTTGTTGATCCAGCTTCAGGATCTACCTTCCAGTTGTTAGAATGTGATGAAGGCACTGGCTATGATACCAATTGTTGGAATACTAAGAGGGGGGGTGAATCGGTATTACCCTTTTTCAAAAATTAGTAATTACTTTTATATTTTGTCAATTACCACAATAGATCAACAATGGAATTGTATGTAAAATCAATTATATAAATATAATTGATAGGAATTACAAGGTTTTTATGAAGAACAGTGAAGGACACCAATCATTTTTAGAGCACCAACCCTAGGAAGAACCAACTCCCTTGTCTTTAGGGCACCAACCCTAGGAAACACCAACTCCCTTATCTTTAGGGAACCAACCCTAGGAAGCACCAACTCCCTTATATTTAAGGCACCAACCCTAGGAAGCACCAACTCCCTTATCTTTAGGGAACCAACCCTAGGAAGCACCAACTCCCTTGTCTTTTAGGGCACCAACCCCAGGAAGCACCAACTCCCTTAAATTGCACTTTACTTAGCAAAGGATATGAATCCTTTTGTTCTCCTCCCTTCCACCCTCACTTCATAAGAATCATTAGTTCTTCTTCTTGGACTCTACTTCTATTTTGATATTCTAATCTAGACTATAGAGACACACCTTCTTAATCGTTCCTTCTTGCTTATATATTCAACCCACTGGTGTGAGATATGAAGCATTGTGTCCCTTTGTTTGAACCATCATGCCTCTTCATTTAACTAACTAATATTTATTTAAAACTTCGTCCTTATGAGTTGATCACAGACATGGATTGACTCAATATATCGTTCTCATGCTTCGATTGCGTTCTCAGTTCACCAACAGATCATATTCGATATTTTACCGATTCTTTGTATTGTTCTGGTGTTAATTCTATGTCAAATTATTCTATAGAACTTAAGTTGTTTACATAAATGAAATTTGTATGAGGAACTTCCTTCAAAACATTTACATATGACCATATGCGTAAAACCACATGCTTATTAATTTAAGCGATGTTCCCAGCGCCTCATGGCTTATGTGTTTGTAACCTGTGACCGGGGGTTGGAAGCTGGTCCTCTGGACTTTATCCTTCGGGTGAATTCTCTCTTAGAATCATCCAATATTCCAATGTTTTAACTTTCCAAAGTGGTTACCTCTCACAAGGATTGATCCAATGGTTATCATGATTCCCGAAACCAAAATCAACAATTTAACTTTGATCCTTACACTATCCTTCCACTGCTTAATCCAATGGCTATGACTTAATCAAAGGTTGAGATGGAAGACCATTATTTACTTCAGAACTTTGTTCTTTGGCACTTATATCCTTTGGAATCATTCAACCTTCCAGAGCACATTTCACCGAAGTGCGTATATTATATTAGACATTTGTTTTTTATTTGCCCGATGAATGGTTCTCATTCATTTCGGAACTTCAGCATTTTGGGACTCTAACCTTTGCAGTCTTCCAACTCTTCTGAACCAAATTTCATCGAAGTACATATTATCTATTTACTCATAGATCATATGGTTTTTTCTTAATATGTGGTTGAGTGGATGGTCTACGCAACCTCAATAAGACATTTTGTTAATGTCCTTCTCATTGTATGCTTTTAGGATCTCCACCGTGAATCTTCCTTCTCGACAGACGGTCAAATATTACTTCAGAGATTCATCTCTCTAGGACTCCAGGTTAATATAACTCTAAGGTAGTTCAATCCCTCCAAAGTGTTTACCTACCGAATAAGTCATAAATCTGTGGTGACCACTTGCTGTCAGTTTTTTAGTACTCCTTATCCTATCCTTCCATTGTGCTTGATCTAACGGTCAAGAATGCTCGCAAAGTAGATAAATGGTTAGCATTACCTCGTGATTCATGGTTAATCTATCTTTCCACTACACTTTATCTAACGATCATGATTCATCCTGGAGGATCTTAGATCTATGACCAACGTTAGTTCGTGAATTCACCCTTCGATGCTTTGGGTAGTTTTGATGCAGGACCTCCCATCCTAAGACCCTTTTATGCAATATTTTATGTAATTGCATTGTAAACCCCGAGATAGGGGTTCCAAGTATCGTCTTACTCTCATATTTGATTACTAATAGGATCAAACTATTCCTTATTTGTATTTCCTATACATTTACTTATGTCACAACTCCATTCGCTTCATCCCTGATTTCTCCCATTTACAATCCCCTTGTTCATAGGACCACTTACGTGACCAACTACTTATTCCAAAGGTGCCAATACCTTCCCTAAGATCTAGCATGAAGGTTATTTAACTCTGACCCATGTGTTCAAGGGATATGACCTTGTTCCAATATTTTGGGGGCTAACCTCTCATCAAGGATCGACAGTCGTGCCTAAATCGACGTGGAGATATATGATCAGGGATGACTGTGGAGTCCTAACTAACACGACCTTTAAAACCATTGTCAATTTCTGCAATGCAAGATACACGTTGGTGGATGGACCAATGTGATTCATTTATTTGTTGATGGGTGACGATCAACGATGAGCTTGGATTGCAAAACTGAAATCTATGCGGAAGTTAACTCATCCTTTGAATCTCGTAATGGCTCCCTGTTGTTGATCTTCCTTCATTGAGATTTGACGGTCATGAATTAATCAGATTTTGATCTGACGGTTAATGTGGATTTCTACTAAATTCATCCTTCGATGGCCACGATCTATTCTTTTGTTATATCGATGGATATTGTAGCTTACTTATCTTTTCTTGGCTTCTTTTCGCCGGAGTTGACTGCTGTTATGAAACTCTGATCTGACAGCTATCATATTTCACTCTAGAACATTTTTTTTCGTGAATTCGGCTATTCGGGATCTTGGGATTTTGGCCTTGCTTATCCTGTCCTTCCATTTTACTTTGAACAGATGGTCAATATAACTCCTGAAATGTTTCTCAGATCGAACGACTCTAGTTGCTTAATTTTTGTAAAGGTTTCCACTTGTAAAAATTATATTTTATGAAACCTAATCTCCTGCGTGACTTCTCTTCTGAGATTTTGGGTTTACACTACATCCTATTGACATCAATGAAAATATCGTGCCACAGTGTCCAACATAAGGTGCATATGACATTTTGACAAAGTGCATGTGACACTTAGTAAGGTGCATACAACACTTGCGATACTTAGGCTTAAATAGGTGAAACACTTAAGTGTGACATTTTGGTGTGTAACAAATTCCCCCTAAAGTGTGAGGTCAGAAGAGAAACTGATGATCGAAACTCTTTACAAATTATTCAATGCAAGGTTGATGGAGTAGGAAAACCTGGAAAAAGTTGCAAACAATCACCAGTTGGTATAAAAATATGTTCCATTTCCGAGGCATGAATACCTATGCTCGGAATACGAGATGACTCAAAGCATGGCCACCAACCAATACACTGTGGATCCATGAGAATGTTGACTAAGGATATGGCCACGAAATAAAAAGTGTGTATCCATACCTCCATGAAATGAACTAATCACAAACACAAAAAATACATAGTGGAGCTACAAGATGCAAAACATAGCCACAGAACAATACAATGTGTATCTATGTGACATTATATCTATCTATCTATATATATATATATATATATATATATATATATATATATATATATATATCAATAAGATTTCTAGCATGGTGATTGTACTGAAATATTTTACATGCTAAAATTATCTCCATTGCAGCCTAGGAAAAGAACATAAAAGAGTGAGGGCCCAACCTAGGGCCTTCATCCCGATCCCAATGCAGTACAAATCTAGCCATGTGAATAGATGATTTGATGTCGAACATGGTATAAACCACTTGATTATCGATCATTGAGGTATATTGTTAACAAGTGTGAGGGAAATCACCAATGATGAAAATGACTCCCAAGGTACCCTAGTACATTCCAATGAATGTGAATAAATGAGATAAAGTCGAACATTAGTGGAATCATCTAATCAGAGGTCAATGATGTAAACCTATTGTCGGAAGTGAGGAGGCATGACATTGAGGCATGCAGGTCCCAAGGTACTAACTAGTTTCAAAGTATAATTCCCAGATAATGTACTGAATTCGACAAGAACAAACTTGTTGAAGGAGGGTCGTGATATATCCCCCATCATCGACATGAAAATGACACAGGAAAGTGGCGTAAGATGGAATATCGAATGAGCATGGACTGACACGGGAAGCATAAATTGGTAATACTACAAATGGATGGTTTGAATTGAAACTTTCCCTGACCATGATGAGGCATGACAAGTGACTTGGTAGCATTTTAATCGATGAGTACCAAGAACATAATGCGATGGAAAATAAGAGCACTCTTCAATTGAAATGAAAAAGTATGATGCCACATAGAATTGGTATGACTTAGAGACAAGAAGATTACCCAACTATAAGACGAGACACAAACAAGTGTTGTGTTCAAGGGTGACAATAACTGCCATAACGGATTCCAAAAAACTTGACCCACTTTCTTCATTCCCCCCCCCCCCCCCCCNCCCCATATAGATAGATGAGTACCTCTTTCTTGTTTAATGAGCTCAAGGAGGATAAGAGGTGCTTGGTATTTCTCATCCTTTGGATGAGTCCCTCGACATATGTTTAATGAACCTGAGGAAGGAGGGGTTCAATTCTGTATGGGTCCTAGAGATCGGACTCACATAGGTCCTTCGATGCATAGTTTTATGAGCCCAAAGAAGGTAAACTCGGTGGTTTTCATGTTTAGAGAGTCTGAAAAGAACTTAAAGGAAACTTCATTAACGAATTTTTCATAAGTTTAGTCTCCCAAGCTCGAAAAAAGTGTAAGACAACATAGGGGAGAACTCTTCTAATCATGCTTGATTAGAGTGTTCCTTTTTTATAATTAGTCTCACAAGGCCAAAAAAGAGATAAAATACCACTCAAAAGACACCCTTTCAAACCTTTTAATGAGTGTGAAAGGAAGCAATCTCACTCGACAACGTTTTCATGTTTAGGGAGTCTGAAAAGGGATTAAGGGAAACTCTAAAGAGTTGTCTTTTTGTATAGCTTTTACGAGTTTGAAAAAGAGACAAAAGTATACTTGGTAACCTATTATCATGTATTAACGAGAATGATAAAGAATAAATACTGATCTAAGTAACCTATTCTCATGTATTTACGAGCACAAGAAAGAACAAATACTGAGATCGTTCTAGAAAAAACTACTACGTTATGAAGGGAATGACCCCCAAACGAGGATCACTCTTAGAATTATGTCTCTATAGGGGTATTTTACCCCTATATTGCGTGATAGAAGCTACCCCCTAAGTGTCATTTCCTCTGAAGTCTCTTCTTCTTTCCTCGTTTAGGTGTCTGGTTACTAATAGGAACATTTTCACTAGGTGGAGGGATAGAAGGTTCAAGTATGTGATCTAGAGTGAGACTTGATTCTAATGGAGGGGGGTCTATTTCATTTGTTAATGAGTTTGAAAGAGATGATGAACTATGCTTGTAAGTGTTCATTTCATTAAGACCAGATACTACTAAAGGATCAGATGATTCTAGGGATTGTCACACCTGAGTCGAAATGATATTTAACATGGAAACTTTTGCATTGGTAGGAGCGAGTAAAGGAAAAACCAATATGGGAGAGGAATCCTAAGAATACTTGCTTCTACATTCTTAATACTAGATTGTCTTAGAAAAGGGAGATTATTTGTTGTAGCATTGTGGTGATCTAGAGTTGTATAGTCAAGTTGGTCAACAATGACAATGTTTCCTTGATGGGGAAATTTTAAAATACGAAACACCGAAGATGCGATGAAAGTCATCACATAGAACCAACTACGACCAAGTATCAAATTGTAATATAGTGGTGCGTCAACCACTTCAATATTGACCGAAACACTCTTACCCTTCAATGTCACAGTGAAATATTGCAAGAGTCCGTGAGGTTGGAAACCACATCCATTAAACACTTTGAAGGTGGTAAGAGACTAGATAAGTGTAGGAGAGACAAGGGCTCTCCAAAAAGGAAAATACATGACACAGGTGGAGGCTCCCTCATCTAAAATAGTGCAATGGATGTTCTTTCCACCAGCTGAATTTGGAATGTTAGGTGGTGTGAGAGTCTCTCCTTGAAATAGTCCAGATTAAACATAATCAGATTCGAATGGAGAGGGGTCTGATCAATAGCCTTTCCATTAGAATAATTACTTGGAGGAGTTTCATACTTATTTGCTTGAGTCTTTACATTGATTTTCTTAAACATATACATCTCAGACATGTTCGAAGAAGCATCCCCATGGTGGGAATGACTTGTGTTTCCCTCTTGCGGAGGGGCAGTAGTTTGTGCAACCAAATGTTTTTGTTGAACCAGTTGGGATGTATCACTCATAAATTTAGTGATAACCTCATGATGAGGACAATCATTCATGTAATGGTATTCCTTACAAATCATGCAATGAAATTTATCCTTCCTAGTTGGTTGAGTATCAATAGTCTTTTGATTATCCTGCTCATTAGAATATTTCTTGGATTTTCCCTTGTTTTTCTTCTTACCTCCTGGTTGCGAAGATGAGGTGTATTGGACCACATTCACCTCATAGGTTTGAGCAGGAGAAGAAGTAGTTGTGGTGTTAGAAATTAAACTTGGTTCGGTAGCAGGTTTTGTTGGATTGTTCGATGGACGAAGAGCATGAGGGATTAGATCATAAAGTGTGTCAGACTGGGAATATACCAAGTCCAAGTATTGCACAGGGTTGATAGCCTACTCCTAAGTAACAACATTTCCCATAGAAACATCGTGGGAGATGGGAGGAAAGAGTGACTTTGTAAACCAATCTGTGAGGAGTTGGTCTGGAATTGAAGCTTTAATCAACTGTCTCCATCATCCCCACTCATGAATATGATCAAATATGTGGGTGGAAGAGGATTTCCAGAGAGAGGTCAAAATTTATGTACTGATCTCGTACCGTATAGGCAGTTGAAAATGCGTCAGAAAAACCATGGAAAGATAATTAAAGTGGAAAAAGGAGTTACATGGAAGCTCAATATACCATTTGGTTGTTGCACCTATAAGTGTTCTTTGATAAAGTTTCAAACGAATGGAATCATCGATTAAATATTTGGAAGAACACCATAAATGCAAATTCATAACATGATTTTTAGGATCTTCCCCAGGTTTTCATCGAATTTCTGGATGTCAGATGATAATTTGGTAGGGATGGTGGGCCCAAATGGGGCATGTTGAAGGGGATCATTTGTCAAACGTGACATATATGGAAAATATAACGTATCCAATAATGGAATTTGTCGATTATCCTATGGATACTAGTGGTAACCATTTGACATGGTAACACCAACATTATGGAAAAACTAGATGGTCCTCCCATATCTGTTGGCTTCCTGGGTTGTCCACCCATGAAAGGTGGTTGTCCTGATTTTCCATCCATGTATTGTGATGGAGCAGATGGACCTCTTACATACTGAGATTGACCTAATGTTCCCCCCATGTATTATGGTTTAAGAGATTGTTGCATCAGAATCATGGGGTTTACGAATTGATAGGGAAAAGTTCCTTGTGTAGGAATGCCAGTCAGATTACGTTGAACCTAAAAAGAATTAACAACTCTTGGAAATGGTTGTCCAGAATATAGGCCAGTGGTAATAGGGATATAAGGACTTGTAGGATTGAATTTTCCCCAGACTCATTGATATTGAAACCATCTAGGTTTCTCCTGAGTAAAATGTTATCCTGCAACTCAAGGTTGGCCTCCCTTTGAAGATTGACCTCCAATGTAGGGTGTACTAATATGCGGTGTATGAGATGGAAGTTGAGTAGCTTTTGTAACCATGGTTTTGTGAATGACTTGATTGTCAACCATTTGACAGATGGAATGACCAAGTAAGGCACTTGGTGTGTGCATGTGTGGAAATAGTGAATCATGAATGTTACCTGACCCATGTGCGAAGGGATGTGAATGCGCAAGTGTTGAGTCGGTGTTACCCGGGTCAACAATGTTTCTAATAAAAACAAAGCACCAACAATAGAAACTACAAGAGTTTTGGATAAAGATAAGTTCCCAAGTCCTTCAGGAAAACCAAAATATGATGGGTTCACACCAAAAGATTGTGTAGTGGTGGAACCGGGCAGTAATTGATAAGAAGAATAAGAATCAACATATCTCATGGATGGTGAATTAGTGAGTGTTTGGCCAAGTGGATCAGTAAAAATAGGATTCATGTAATATGCAAGTCTTTCTACGAAGGTTGTGATTGGTTCTTCAATGTGTTGGCCACTTCAAGAAGTGACACTCCCAGTTTCAGAAGTGTGATCTATTATCATTCCTTCGTAAGAAACATTTTGTTGAGGTTCCTAAACATCAATATCCATACCTTGTAAACTGTGAAATCTATGATCCTAAGGCCAACTACGAAAGTAAAAAACACACTCCTCAGAAAACTAAACTCAATCAACTAAGAAACAATATATTTAAGGATGTTCTGAAGACGGGATATCAAGCTACCAACAAAGAAATGAGAAGCAGTTACCCCAACGTCCATGTAAAAACCCTTATCAGTGCAAGAAACCCTCATTTTTTTGGGATCACCCTTCAAGGGTACTGAGAGTGTGATACAACGTATGCCCCAGATACTATGGGAATCCCCCCACATTTACCTCTATAGATACCTAGGAAATCCCACTAAGGTTACCAAATCACAATCATCCTCTGGGTGGGTACAATCGAAAAAGCGGTACCAAACGTATGGGCATGATATCAAAGTATGAATCTCTTCAAGAGAAATGAATACAAGTGGACTGGTAAGACTCCAGAGGATCCTGAATGTATTCGGAGTTCATGAAGCACCGAGATCAAATGAAACCAATGGTTTCTCAAGAAATACCCCCAATATACTTTATGTTCTCTACAATTGGTTAAGATTTGGAGGGGTAATCCTTGTTTCTCTCCCGCATGTGACCTTGTGTTTATCCCCTCTGTGAGAGGGGGTTCCCAGCTATGCTTATAGGAAAGTTGGATTTGTACAATCTTTAGTGCTTTACAGTCTATTTAGTAGTCCTAGACAATTTACTCACTTTTCGTAGTCCAAAGAACCTAATCATGTGTTATTTTTGGTGTGCTAAAACCAAAAAATGTTCTAGTTGATTTTATTAGTGCATGGTTGATTTTATTGGATTTTTACTCAATAGATTCACAAAGATGAAACTAATGATGTGTAAGAGACTTAACTCCAATAGAATGTAGAAGAATGATATGTAGTTCAGTCTTTTCGATGAATTCTATGTATGGGAAGGGGAATAGTTCTATTTTTCTTAACCCAAGAAATCACTCAAAACTATGCAACTTTCAGTTTATGGGATCAATATGATGCCAAAATACCAAGAAAATGTTTCCAAAAAATGAAATGCACATACAAAACTAGCTCTTTTTCCAAACATATACCAAAAACAAATTTCTAAAGAATGCAAAATTTCTTTGTTTGATTATGTATGCAAGGAGATATTCAAACTTTTATGCTTCTTAACCTTCAAATGGACTGAAAGACATCTATGTCTGATACAAAGAACTAGGAGGAAAAAAATAAATCAAACAAAGTGCACTCAAAGTGATGAGAACTGAAAGAAAACAAGTAGGGGATAACCTATACAGTCAAGAACTCAAAGAGGAAAAAGATAAAGAATACAAGCACTCATGAAAATCCTCAAAACACGAGCACCAATAAACAGTGTTCACGAATGGGTTGTGGCAAACAAGTCAATCCTAATAATCCATAAAAGCAAGATGTTTCAATGAATACAAAAAGTCTCAATACCAAGCAACCTTTTCAAACCCTAGTTGATGAAAACTCATAAACAATCAAGCAATCTAAAAGTTTTGTGAGATGGAGATCATAGAACTGGAAGGAAGGATTAACCAAGGGATCTTGTTAACCCAAGGGGATCACAACTAGGAGATAATATTGAAAAATAAACTAAGGAACATGAATGGGTTTTAAATGTCAAATTCTCAAGACAAACAAAGTCAAAGACAATCAAGAGTCACTAGGAAAAAAACCTCTCAAAAGAATACCAAGAAAAATTAGGAAGAAAGAGGCAACAAAACAAAAACAGGGAGATTGGCGCCCTTGTTCTCAAAGAGACAAAGCACCAGTTAGAAGAATGACACTCCCTAGGAGGCTTAGGGGAGATCCATTCAGGAGAATAGTCCCCTCTATTAGGATTAGGGGAGCGCCAGTTAGGTAATTGGTGCTCTGGTGTACACTACAAGGGACTGTCAGTTTCAAAAAAGTTCAAAAATGACTTCCAAAATCTCAAACTCAGAAAATTCAACTCATTCAATGGATCTATAAACTCTTCAATGAGGAAGAGGGAAGGGGAAATATATCATAAATAAGCATTAAAAAATAAATATCTAATTACAAGCAAGGGATTCGATACGAAAAAGAGGAAAATCTAGTCAAAGTTCTTTCCCAATGGAGTCGCCATTTTTCTGTTGTGAGAAATCTTACCCTACAGATAGGCTAAGCTCCCTTTTAGACCAAGACTGCTATATTTGGTAAAAATATAGAAGAGAAAAATTGGTTACTACTTTCCCTGTATATCTAACTATATCAATCAAGCAAGAGTTAAGAAGAATGATGTGGTGTACCTTGTTGTGATGTCCATACTTGTTGCTCCAATCCATAGGATTGATCTCCAAGTTCCTCAACTCAAATGAAACCCTGAAAATACTAGAAAATGAACTCTTATTCCTACTCTAGATGATTATATAAATGAAATCTATCTATGAAGACTAAAACGATAACAGACAAGCAAATGTAGAACACATGAACTTGAAGGGAATAGGCCAAGTTGATATTAATTGGAAATCCAAATAAGACACTTACAAATCATGATTGACGATGCAATATATTCACCAAACTCTCCTTATCCAGCCCCTTGCATGAATCTTGAAATCAAAATGTTGAATTATTTCCCTAGGAACAAAGGTTTGATACCTCAAATATTCCTCCCTTCACCATGGAAATCCCTCATTATATAGGATTTGGAGGCTTAACCACCATGGAAAATATCACTCACTAGATACACTAAATTGGGATCTACAAGAATTTTAGGGAGAAAACATCTCTCAAGGATTTTGGGGAGAAAATATCTCTCAAGGATTTTAAGGAGGAAATGTCTCTCAAGATCCACCAAATTAGGATTTTGGTTTGAGAAAATATCTGAACCATCCATGAGATTATCAACTTCTCCTTGATATTAGGAAACTAAATGTGAGGTGGATTCTCACACTAATTTGATTTCCTTTTTATGAATAATTCATGTGCACATAGTATTTTGAACTTCATATGATATATTTCTCCTCCACACTGACCAGGGATTGTGATAAATGTTCTTTCATGGTGTCAAGGTGTTGTGAAAATTAGTAAAGTGCATGAGAGACTTGGTAAGGTGCATACGACACTTTGAAAAAGTGCATGTGACACTTAGTAAGGTGCATACGACACTTTATGACACTTGCAACAGTTAGGTGTAAATAGGTGTGACACTTAAGTGTGACATTTTGGTTTGTAACAACTTCACCTTCTTCTTCATAATCTTATTCATCATTTTCAAGTGCCATAAAGAGTACTCTTTTTGAGTTACTATCAATATCATCATCCTAATTAGATGAGGAGCTATATTCTCTTGAGTAGAGACTTTTACGAAGACTTTTCTTTTATTTCCCTTCATGTTTACCTTTTGGTATTTCTTTTCTTTCTTGGGAACCTCTTCTTCATCACTCTTTGAATTCTTAGCATAAGGACATTTAATAGAAAAATGACCAATTTTAGCACAATTAAAATATTTTAAAGGAAGCTTACCTTTGTACTTGGCAGTTCCTCTCTTCAAATTCCTTATGAAGTTGGCTATCTCTTCATCTTCATCTGAATAATGATTGCAACTACAATTTGACTTTGAATTTTTCTTATTCTTCTTTGTCTTCTTGGATGCTTTGAAGGTTTCTTCCTTCCTTGATGTATTATCTTGCTCTGTTCTCATTTCATAAATGGTAAGGATTCCATGTAACCCGTCCATGCTCAATGTAGAAATATATTATGTTTCTTATAGGGCTGAAATATTAGGATCAAATCTCATTGGAAGAGACCTTAGTACCGTTTGAACAATTACTTGTTCTTTAATTTCTTCTCCTAAGCCTTTAATAACATTCACTATTTCATCAACTCATAGAAAATAAGTTGCAATATCTTAATTTTCCTTCATTTTTAGTTGTTCAAATTGATCTCTATAATTTTGAAACTTAGCCCCTTTGAATTTTTCATATCCTGCATAAAAAAATTTAAGTTTTTCCCAAATATACTTTGTAGAGTCACAATGCATAACCTTGGCATATACTAAGCTAGACAGACCACTCAAAACAACATTTGTAGCCTTAAAAAAAAAATCAGAAATTTTCTTTCCATCTTTATCTATTGGGGGAGTGGCAGGTGCCTTGTATCCTTCTATTATTGCTTGTCATACAAAAAATCCATGATCATGCAAAAACATTCTCATCTTTCTATTCCAAAAGGCATAGTTATAACCATCAAACATCGATGTACCATTCTTAATCCAATCCATGATCTACCTTCTAGTTGCTAGATTATTTCTGAAGGATTTGATTTGACACCAATTGTTGTATTATTCACTAATACTGAGAGGGGGGCGATTTGATACCAATTGTTGT
>ML786693.1:537619-580922 GCA_009831015.1 Picea engelmannii | reverse complement strand
GTTTGAAGTGAGGTGCTAGCCTCTTATTTATACAAGACTGGCATGTGTGAAAGGTCACAACTGGCAGGGCCGACCTCTCACTCTGGGTGGGTAAACCCACCTTTAATTAATTCTGGGTCTTCCATAGTAACTGTTGGGGCCGAATTCTTATTCTGCCCTTTGTAATTGTCCGATGACCAATCCGCAAAAGGGGATTTGGTCCTTATACAATTACTGACATGATTAATCCACAATGGGGATTAATCCAATAATAATAATAATAATAATGACATGATTAATCCGCAATGGGGATTTAATCCAATAATAATAAGAATGCCCTTCGCAGTTACATTATTTCAACACTCCCCCTTAACAAGAAGGGTATTCTTCATCAGCATCAGGTGAGAGAGGTCTGCATCATTAGTGGCATATGGAGGACAGTATCATCAATATCATCTTGAAACATTGTCTACCACATTTACGAGTCATCAGAAGTTTTATTCATCAACAACATCATCATTCTCGAAAGAATGCTATCATCATCTGCATAAAATATGTATCACTAAAAATGATACCTCATCACAGCACTAGGATGGCACATCACAGTACTACACTGGTTCAATGTCACAGCTGATAAGTTGGTAGCTCAGTGTCAGTCACATCTTTCTTTACGTCTAACAACTAGGTCAGAAGCAAGTAATACCATCATCTCGCTTTACGTCTAACAACCAGGTCAGAAGCGAGGAATCACAATGTCATGCTTTACGTCTAACAGCTAGGTCAAAAGCATGACTCATCTTGCTTTACGTCTAACAATGAGGTCAGAAGCAAGGAACACATCAACATCTCACTTTATGTCAAACAACGAGGTCAGAAGTGAGGAATCATCTTGCTTTACGTCTAACAACTAGGTCAAAAGCAAGGAATCAATGTCGTCATGCTTTACGTCTAACAACTAGGTCAGAAGCAAGGATCACACGGCGTCATGCTTTACATCTAACAGTGAGGTCAGAAGCATGACTCATCTTGCTTTACGTCTAACAGCGAGGTCAAAAGCAAGGATCAAATGACATCATGCTTTACGTCTAACAGCGAGGTCAGAAGCATGACTCATCTTGCTTTACATCTAACAGCGAGGTCAGAAGAAAGGATCACACGGTGTCATGCTTTACGTCTAATAGCGAGGTCAGAAGCATGACTCATCTTGCTTTACATCTACCAGTGAGGTTAGAAGCAAGGATCACATGGTGTCATGCTTTACGTCTAACAGTGAGGTCAAAAGCATGACTCATATTGCTTTACGTCTAACAGCGAGGTCAGAAGAAAGGAATACATATACTCCCCCTTTCAGGGAAGGTCCTTTCGGACTATACCAAGCTTATCTCGAAAGTGTTCAAAATTTACACGAGATAGAGGCTTAGTCAACACATCAACAACCTGTTCATCCGTGCTAATGTACTAGAGCTTCAAGGCTCCTCTCTGTACCATGTCACGGATGGAATGATAGCAGATCTCTATGTGCTTCGACCTGTCGTGGAACAAAGGATTCTCTATCATTTTAATGCATCTTTGATTGTCACATAGAATCACGGTTGCTCTCATCTCCAAATCAAATAGTCCTGTCAGCAACTTTCGAAGCCATATATCTTCGCAGCTAGCAGAACATGCGGCAATGTACTCTGCTTCCGCTGTGCTGAGAGAAATACTGGATTGCCTCCAACTCTGCCATAAGATCATAGCTGATCCCAAACTGAAATAGCATCCGGAAGTGATTTTTCTGTCAACAACGCTTCCTGCCCAATCTGCATCAGTATATCCACTCAATGAGAATTCATGATCTCCATCATAGCTGAGACCATAATCCAATGTACCTTTAAGGTACCTCATCACATGTTTTGCAACCACTAGGTGAACACGTATGGGCTCTACCAGAAACTGACTCAAGGTGTTCACTGCAAAACAGATGTCTGGTCTGGTGTTCGTCAGGTACATCAACGATCCAATAATATGTATGTACAGAGTGGCATCTATCAAATCTAACAAAGTATCGACTAGCAGCTTCAACTTTTCTTCCATGGGAGTATTCATGGACTTACATTCTAGCATGTCGAATCTCTTTAAGATTTCAACCGTGTACTTCCCTTGGTTAAGGAATATTATTTCTAGACTCTGCCATACCTCAAGGCCTAAGAAGTAATGCATTAGACCAAGGTATTTCATTTCAAATTATGCAGCAAGTCTCTGTTTACATTCAACAATGAGGTTTTCTTCTCCAGTCAAGAATAAGTCATCCAGATACAGTAGTAATATTACTGGCTCATTATCCATGATCTTGAAGTAGAGATTTGAGTCTGCTTTACTCTTGGTAAAGCCTAAGCTCATCAAGAAACTGTCTATACGGCCATACCAAGATTTGGGATCTTGCTTCAATCCGTACAAGGATTTCTTCAATCGACAGACATGAGACTTCCTATCTTCAACCTCAAATCCTTGGGGTTGCTCTATATACACTTCCTCTTTGATAACACCATTCAGGAAAGTTGTCTTCACATCCATCTGGTGCAACTTCCATTTCATATTGGTAGCAAGAGCTATAATGGTTCTGATCGAAGTGTATCTGGCCATGGGAGCGAATGTCTCTTAATAGTCGATTCCTTCCTTCTAGGAAAAGCCACGAGTGACAAATCTTTCTTTATATTTCTCAATACTTCCATCAGCAACATGTTTTATCTTGAAGAGCCATTTTGATGATACCACATCCTTACCTTTTAGTCTAGGAACTATTTCCCATACATCATTCTTTATTATGGATTGGTGTTCCTCTGTCATGGCATCTGCCCATTCCTTCTTCTGGATGGCCTCTTCAAAGCATGTGGGTTCTTCATCAAGTAGATTGCACATCAAAGCCGTGTAACTGGAGAATGGCTTTGGTCTCTTCACCTGTATTGTGGTTCCTTCTGGAACACCATACTTCTCTCCATCTTGAATAAGCTCTCTTTCCCAAGCAGGCTTTCTTTTATGGGAGAAGGTCATTTGAGGAGGTTCTTGAACTTCTGTTATATCATGATCTTCAGAGTCTCCTCATCAGGGGAAGCTATGATTTCCCTTACAGGTTCTGCTGCTTTGGGAACTTCCCTCACGGATTCTGTCATCCTGGGATTTACAGGTTCCTCTTCATATACCTCTTCAAGCTGGAATCTTCTCGATTTCTTAAGTGTTGCTTCTTCATCAAAGGTCACGTCCCTACTGATCTCAATATGGCGGTGACCAGGTATGTAGATTATGAAGCCCTTGGATACCTCACAGTATCCCAAAAATATTCCCTTCCTTCCGGAGGGTTCCAGCTTGTTTCTTTTCTCTTTCGATATATGGATAAACACTGGACAGCCAAATATTTTGAGATGGCTTACCTCTAGCTTCTTTCTGGTGAACATCGCTTCTGGTGTCTTGAGCCCAAGTGCACTATGGGGCAATCAGTTCTGCACATAAATAATTGTCATTGCTGCTTCTGCCCATAAGCACATAGGAATATCTTGATCTTCACATCTTCCAGCATGGTTCTGTTCTTCCGTTCAACTACACCGTTTTGTTGGGGATCTTGATCCCAACATCTTTGCATAAGTTCACTAACTCTTTTGAGGTATATTCTCCTCCATTATATGACCTGAGTATCTTAATCTTCCTTACATAAGGGTACTCTTATCAAGGCTTTGAATTCTTTGATCTTGCTGAACACTTCAAATATATCCAGGTCTTTTACAAGAATAATCATTAATGGATGATACATAGTATACATACCCATTATCGGAGGATGATGGAATTGGGCCACATACATCTGAATGAATGAGTTCTAGGACTCCTTCTGTCTTGCTGTCCCTCTTCGGAAACGGGTTCTTGATGTTCTTCCCTTGTGCACATCCATTACATATTCCTTCTTGATCAACCTTGAGTTCTAGTAAACTTGTGACAGCTTTGCATATGTATGGTAGTGCCTTGCAGTTGATGTGAGCTAATCTTCTAGAGTTCGCATGGATTCTTCAATAGCGTGGGTCATGGCAGCTTCTGAGTGACCCACCTTCTTCTTTTCCACTGATGATTGCTTCATTTATGATCTCTCCTTTAGCATGTTTCCTTCTGCAACCTTCGCTATAGCTTCCTCATGTGACCTGGAGCAAGGTCAACAAAACAACAAGCAAGAATAATATCCTTCTTGATAGTATAAAGAAATAGAACAAACAATCATCACAGTCACTCCTTTAGAGCTTATTACTTATAATTTAGCAAAGATTAAAGGTAAGGAATACAATACGAAATGAGGTCAACACTCTCTTAGTGTTTTGACCAAGAATTCTTCGATGGCAATCTGAAACTAACACACGAGGTTTCTCCTAGAGGAGGTTTTAGTCATATCAGACAAAGTATTCTCACATGTTATCAAGTATAATACTTTACGACGATTGCTATATCAACTAAAGTCATTATCTTGTCATGTGTACCTTTGAATCTTGATTAATCAAACCTAGAGGCTTGTCCTCAAGAGTGGGTGCTTTCTTTTCTTCCAGGTCTCCTTCACTCAAGTGATGAGTACTTTCTTCAACCTGTCTATTGTACTAAGACAATACGCTATCTCGATAGAAGGTTAGGTTAGAGGATAAGCTCTGTGATCAACTTTTAATTCTTCTAATAATTTGATCATAGCTTCAACATGCAACACTAATCAAGATAATTTCATAACAAATAGATGCATATTAGAATAACCACACCTAGGTTGCATCATTCCTCTGAATGTGTTGGATCTTGAGATCCTTCTAGATCTATGGAAAAAGATCCCTTCTCATGCAAATACTCTTTAGGGTTTAATGATTAACCATATGTGAGTATATACTTTGGATAGCATTTGTAGGTAGTGGCTCCATCTAGTAGCAGGGGTAATCATTACCAAAAACTTCAAGAGTGATTGCAACTGGTTCTACAGCTGCAATTGCAACTGGTACTGTAACTGCAACTAGTTCTGAGACTGCAACTGCAACTGCAACTTAGGGTTTTATGAGGAAACCCTAATTTTTCAAACTTCAAATTTTGAAATTCTGATCCAGGGGATAGGTGCGTTGAGCTAAGGCGAGTTAGTTGGTGTAGTCAGATTTTCAAAAATCCAACTTTTACCCCTTCAAATCTGATCTGCGGATTTTTGGACTGGTGCTTTTGGTTTTCTGGTACTTCTAGTACTCTGGTACTTCTGGTACTTCTGGTACTCTGGTTTTCTGGTACTTTGTGAAACTAGGGTTTCACTTTTCGAGAGATCTATCCATTGAAAAGGTGCGCTCTAAGTGCCAAAATGATCCTTGGGGGAGGGCGCAACTTTCTAGGAGGATAGGGAGTTGAAAAGAGATACTTTTTCAAAACCCTAATTTTTGGGTACGGTAACAGTGATGTTTTTCCTCTTGCGAAATATGATTCCTTCAGGTTGGCTCTAATATCATGTTAATGTTTATGCCATTATTATAGTTCTTTGAATTTCAATAGATAATAGCATCATAAGAACAAGATCACTGAGAAATACACATTCACAAGAGACACAACATTTATCCTAGGAAACCCTCGAGGGGAAGAAAACCCAGCAAAAACTTCCTTATCATAAATAAATTATACAATGTTCAAGAGATAACTCAAACCAATACAGATAGTCCTCTCCAAGAGATGTGCCACTCTTCTTCTCCTCTCTCCAACTGGTAATTGCAGCTTGCCTCATAAGAGAATGAGCAAGTGAGTTGTGTGTTTGAAGTGAGGCGCTAGCCTCTTATTTATACAATACTGGCACGTGTGAACGGTCACAACTGGTAGGGATGACCTCTCACTCTGGGTGGGTAAACCCACCTTTAATTAATTCTGGGTCTTCCATAATAACTGTTGGGGCCGAATTCTTATTCTTCCCTTTGTAATTGTCCGATGACCAATCTAAAAAAGGGGATTTGGTCCTTATACAATTACCGACATGATTAATACACAATGGGGATTAATCCAATAACAATAATAATAATAATGACATGATTAATCCGCAATGGGGATTTAATCCAATAATAATAAGAATGCTCTTCGCAGTTACATTATTTCAACAAAATTCTTAGGGTCGAGCCTAAAGATATGGATCTTATCAATGCAGATACAACAATTAACGATTCATTTGAGCAAGCTAGGTGTATCATATTTTGTGAGAAGCTTCAGGGGTACAACATGCAGGTCACCAATGAGTTTGCATTGAGATTTGATGGGATTAGGTCCAAGGTGGGGAACATTCAGTTTCAGGTTTCTGAGGATACCATCGTTGTTGTAATAGAGATTCCTTCTCGAGGAGAGAAATGGTTTAAAGTTATGCAACTTGATATTTCATTTTATCATGAACTCTTGAAGCCTGAATTTAGAGACAAAGACTTTGGATCCACAATACCTAGAGAATTTTCATTAGAAAATCATAGCATGTTGTTGAGGGTAATTCAAAGATTTTTCACCTGTGATGGGAGGTTCACTAGGGTTTACCAATAGCACATCATACTGTTGATGCATTTCACTAGTACGAAACCCTTGACATTTCACTATTACCTTTACAGAAGCATGGGAAAAATTGGAGGTAGAGTCCAAGAAGCGAAAGACCATATTGAACCCAACCTTTTCCATTTTTCATTGATAAATTTGTTGGTGTTAGAAGAGCTTAGAAAGATGAATTTAACCTCAGAATCCTTCTTAACTTCATCAAGGATAGAAACAAAGTCTTTCAACAGTCCCCAAAGAAAGACATATACCCCTTCATTTGTTGCAAAAACCACCTCATCAATCCCTGAGAGTTATATTAAGAAGAGGACAAAAGAAGTTGAAGGATCTGCAATGAATCAACCAGTCAAAAAGAAAGGGAAAAAGCTCCAATTCTCTCCAAAAGTGGTTGAAACCCCTAGTAAACCACTCACTAGATATGTAGCAAAAAGAATGCCTACCATGCACACATTGCAAGAACCTAGTGAAGATCTAGAGGCCATCACAGAACCAACTCCATTAGATGACAAATATAGGTTGATCATGGATTTGCAAGAATAGTTGAAGAAGGCCCATTGTTTCATAGCACAACTGCAACATGAGAACATAGAGATGAAGTAGATATCCATGGAAGAATACTTCAATAAAGATACCCTAGTGACAGGTGAAAAAGTAGTTCTATCAACTCCAACATGTTCCAAAACAAAAGGTAAAGGGAAGGTAGTGGAGCAAATTCTGAAGGTTAAAGACATAGCTAAGCCCATTGTTCCTTTGACAAGATCCCCAGTCAATAAATTGTAGTCTCAGGAAGAAACTCCAGCAAAGAGCCAGCCATCAGAAACTAAAAAGAATAATAATACCCATGGTGAGGGTCAACATACTTTCAACAGACTAAGAAAACAATTGAGAGAAGAACAAGATGTGATAATCCAGCTAAGGGAAGAGAATAGAAGAGCAAAGATGAAATTTATAGAACTTTTAGATGATTGTGAATGTGCAATAGACAATGACAAATTCATGGTGAGAATAACTCTGCCACTACATAAGCAATTGAAGAACATGTACAAGAAAAATCTGGCTTTGAGGAAAGAGAACAAGACACTGAAGAAAAACTTGTAGAAGGTGGAGATTGAAGAGAAAGGCAAGCTTGATTTACTTGTTGAAGAAACAGAGAATTAAACCCCTGGAGTTGGATTCACCAATTTTTTGTGTTTTGCCTTTTTGTCCAATTATATGCATCAAAACCCTAAAACATAATTTTAGAGGCATATAACATTTGAATAGTCATTTTTGGTTAGGGACGAATTAGTATGGACACTCTAGTCCTTTTTTTACTTGGATATTCTCTGGAGCATTTGTTTATTTAATTGTGATAGTCAAAAAACAAAATTTACAGTTGCGCAGCAAAGGAACGCTACAAAACTGACTTATTTGTGATTCAAGTAGCTTTTCTTTTTAAATTTTCACTGGAACAACCAAATAATTATGGAACAAATCATAACGATACATCAGTAAAAGGAAAATTTACCATTCAGAGATAATTTGGGGAAAATGTTAATAGTTTGACAATATTAGGGCTTTGAGATTTTAAGAAGAAAATCTCATTTTGAAAGAGGTGCAAGGATTTTTAGGGAACCTAAACACCATCATGAAGGTTAAATGAAGAATCAACCATCATCATCTCTCAGCCAAAGTAAAAAATAATGGACAGAGTGCAAAAAGGGGGTTTTGGTGCGCAAGTCTGCTGCATTTTTGTTGTAGGTTGTTATTGCACAATTGTGATAGAGCATCCACAACGCCTCCATATCGAAAAGGATATATTAGAAAGTGTGACATATCATATCCAACATATTAAAAGGTCAAATAAAATCAATAAAGGGATTCAAATATCTCATTTGTTTAGTTGTCATGATGTAATTAATGAGTCAAATTTGACTCCTTTTTAGCAGTTAGTTCAGATTTTATTGCCGTAATATCTTGTCACCATATCTTAACTTAGATAAGAAGTTGATCTGGAATTTTGGAGGATAGAAGATGTAATTTTGGATCCTTCATGAACTCAGGTGGTGCGAGTGTGTGAGGAATTTTTATTGTCTACACATTGTAAATATTTTTGGAGATTAATAAATTTTTGGACTAGAAATACCTAGAACTTGACATGAGAGATACATGTGATTATTTCCTTTTTATACTTGTGCTCCTACTGTGTATGTGATCTCACTGTAGAATCAATTTATGTTTTATTTTTTCCTCTATATGTTTAACTGAAATATATGTATATGAATTCATCTGAACCTGATGCTCCGTTGCATATATTTTCAATTTTTTTTCTTCTATAATCACCTTGGGACTCATCCTTGATAGATGCCCTAAGGGGTTATTTGTTTTCTCTTTGATATTGTATCTACAACAAAATTTATTTGTTTAAATAAGTGTTTTGTATCTTTCCCCTGATCAACCATTTTTGAACTGACCAGTGTCCAATAGTTTGTTGATATTTGACCTATGACTCCATTGCCCGATGGACTTTTCATCTGCTTTGCCACCAACTCTATAAATTATACCTTGGTATAGAGATATAGCCTTTGACTTAAGCCAAATCAATTCTTTCAGTGATTGATTTTAAAGAGAGAGCCCTCTCTGGGTTGGAAGGCCTAGCTTTCATCCTCAAGTTGGTTTTTGGTTACCTCTATGACTTGCCTCCACAACCAAGGCAATTTACAGAGTGATAACACCTACATGTTTTTTTAAAAAAAATATTTGTGGTTTTCTCCCATTTGCATTTCCACATTAAATATATGTGCATTGTGAATTATATATATATATATATAACTTCTTATGGATGACAAAGTAATAAATTGATAAATATTGGAAGACAAGAAAATAAGTCCTATATTGATTCACCCCCCCTCTATGTATAAGTAAGGGTGCCAACAATTGGAATTAGAGTGGGTTCCTTCAAAACAATCTAACCACTAGAAGGTGAATCACTATAGCACACATGGATAGATAAGAAGGTTTTTCTACAAACAAAGCTCCATTATTTGAGAGGTCAAATTATGCATTATGGAGCATAAGAATGAAACATTATTTGATGGAACATGGGTTTGATGTTTGGAGTGTAGTTTAGAATGGTTACACAGCACCAAAAAATCCACCCGTAGATAGAGTTGGGCATAGGCTCATTGACAATAAATCCAATGCCATGAGTACAATTATGAATGAACTTACAAATTCAAAAAAAATCAAAGTCATTCATTATACTTCAATAAAAGAGATATGGGACAAGTTACAAAAAATATATGAAGAAGATGATAAGGTAAATTGGGAAAGATTACAAATCCATAGAGGACAATTTGAGACCCTTAAAATGAATGAATATGAGAGTATTGCAACCAATGTGAGAGTATTCGGTGAAGAGGTTAAAGAAACCATCATTGTGAAAAAAAGTTCTTAGGTCACTTCCATCAAGATTTAATCCTAAGATATATACCATTGAAAAAATGAAGGACATGTTGTTGATATTATGGTAGCTACAGTAGGTATTAACCTCCATGTCTAATCTTTGACAAGACTAGAATATTTTGGGAAGCAAGAGAAACCCTAAAATGTTGGATAATAACCCTAGGAGACAAGAAGACTCAAGAGAATATTTAATATTAAGTTATTAGCCTCTAGAAAGAGAAGTCGATCGAGTCAACTGAGATAGATCAGTATAAATAGAGGGCACTAGAGCTCATTTGTTACTCTCACTCTCAGAACTACATAAGGACTAGTGGTGCACAAGTTTGGAGAGCGAGTTCAGCTGCAGTTGCTACAACTAGGATTTTGGCTTTTGGTTGGACTTTCTCTTGGTTATGGTTTGGAATTTCTTCTTGATTTCTATTTATTCTTGCCTGATGTGCTACCATTAGAGAAAGGTGTGCTAGCCTTGGTTGGCTATTGGTATGCTACCAGAATTATTCTGTCTATCAAGGTTAAGGTTCTCGGGGGTGGCCTTTGTGCCTATGGTTGGGTGACAATATCGTTATATTGTCTATGGAAAAATGAGCACATCCCTTTATTTATAATAGTTCATGGGCCCACACTATCTTTAGATAGTCTAACCACTAGAAGATAGATTGGGAAGTTATTTTTTAAGCTCGTTATGGTACCTGTTACAACTACAGCTAGGTTTTCTGATTATGCAGCTACAACAAACCCTAACCCTTGTGTTTGGGAACTTATGGTGAATACTTTGACCTAATTCCTTGACATCCTAGTGCACCCTAGCCCAACACACCTCTTCGTACTCTCAGTCATAAATTTCAGGTTTGAATCTTTGGTCAAATTCAAAGTCAAAGTTTGATTGGTCAAAGTCAAAGTCAAAGGTTGACTTCTAGTCAAATTGATTTTTTGGTCAAAGTTGAAATTTTAGAGTTTATAGCTTGTTCTAATCATTGAATCTTCTAATTGAGTTTCTAATCTCTTCTTGTCAATATGGTATCTAGTTTGATATTGGAAGACAAGTTGGACGATGCTACATGGTTTCAAAGGTATGCACTTGTATATCCTATCTAAGTTATATTAGGAAAAACATGAGTGTGTTTGCAGGAAAGTACTAGAGATCTTGTTCAAGTTGTAATCTTGGATCCAGTGCATCCAGAAGAACAAGTTCACTCTCCATAGCAGTTAAGGCTTCAGGTTCCATGTTTTATTAAATTGTTAAGCTTCAAATTTGTGTATATCAAAGGTGATAGTTACTAAATTACAAATTGTGAAAGCAGTGTTTGAAAGATTTTATTATTTCTAGGTGCAACGAATACTCGACTGCATATGAATACTATTGATATAGATGCTTGTTGTACTTGTTCACAAGTTGAAATAACATATCCTCTAGATAGATATTCATGTTTTTTCTTGTTTCTCTTGTTCCGGGAAGGCACCCTTGTGAAATATGTTTGATGAACAATCCTTGAGGAATCTGTCATAGAATAATTTTATAAGGATGGCACAAATTCTAGATGGGGAACAATCAAAACATATAGAAACAAACTTAAAGAGACTCAAGGAGTCAGACTTGAAGGAAGTCAGAAATCAAAAGGAAACCAGAACAGGATTGTGACACTTTGTAGAAAGAAAAGAGAGATGCATTAAACATAAGCATGTGCTCTCTAAGATGGAAGGAGTTGATCACATAATTCCAAAAGGAGAGCATGCATATTGTTCATTCAGGCATGAATTTGGGACTAGGAGGGAGATAATCCCTAACGATATGATCCATTGAATAATCCATGAATAACATGAAGTATATGTCCATGTTCTTCATTGGAAGTATTAGCCATGATAAGAAACACATGTTCAGTTTGAATCTAGAAGAAGTCTTCTTCGAAAACAAGGCTTGAATATCCTTGGTTTCCCATCTACATTTATGTTCCTATGGCGTAAGGTTGGAGCCTTCAAGAAATAAGAGCATGTAATTTGTAGAAGATTCCATGAAATCCAACATTGAAGATAAACATGAGGAAGAACGTGAAGACTCCAAGAAAGAAACAAAAGTCAGAACAACCAATTGAACCAATTTGAACCCACTAGAAGCAGTCAAGCAGAAGGAATGGAAGGAAGCTATCATGAAGAACAATGTATGTAAGAAATTGTGAAAAATACTTAAGCATTGATAGATACAAGGTGAGATTCAGGGCTAGAGGGTTCTCCTAGTAGGAGGGAGAATACTACGATGACAACTTGTTCTAGTAACCGGATATACCTCTACCTGAGCCATTATATCTCCTGCAGTTTCCATGGGTTGGATATTACATTATATGAATGTAAATTATGTTCTTCTCGATAGAGTAATTGAAGAAGAACCATACACATAGAAACCTCAAGGTTTTGAGGTATACCAGAAAGAGACCCTTGTATGCAGATGGAAGAATATCTTGTATGGATTCAAGAAAACTTGGTGCAGAGCCTCTCATGTACATCAGAAGCGTGGTTAAAACTTCCTATGATAGAGGAAGTGTATTGAAATGGTTCTTCAGAAGTCTGGGATGATGGATTGAAAATCCATGGAAAAATCCCATGATGACAGATCTAAAGAAGTTGAGAGACTATGATCCAATAGACTCATCTCTGTATCGACAATTAATTGTCTCTTTAATGTATTTGGAGAATACTCAGCCGAATATTTTCCTTGTGGGAAGTTTGAGTTATGATATACATATGCATGGATTTATCGATTTAGATTGGGAAGGGAGTGCAGATGACAGAAGAAGTGCTACATGGATATGTTTCAGTTTGAGCTTTGTCACAATGTTATGGGCTAGCAGGAAACATAAGTTTGTTGCACTCATCACTGCAGAAGCAGAGTATAGTACAGTTTGTGATGATTGTATAGAAGTAGTGTGGCTATGTAAGTTGGTTTCTAGACTGTTTGATCAGGTGTTGAATTCGATCGTGATATATTGTGATGATCAAAGCTATGTGAAGATTTGAGAGAACCCAGTGTTCCATGACAACTTGAATCATATTGAGATAAAGAATTATATTCTCCATGATAAAGTCTAGAGGGGAGAAGTGGTTCTCCAATATATCTCCACAGATGAGCATATAGAAGATATTTTGGTAAAGCCTCTGTCCAAGATGAAAAGATTATGTACTTAAGGGACAAGCTAGGGCTCATGGAGACAAATTCCTTATTGAAAAAGGAATAGATTACTCATGGGTTGGTAGGGAGCACTGATATGTTATTTATTTATGGGCATTCATTTTCCATTTCAGAAAATGGTCCAGGTTGGGAAGTCACTTTCCAGTCCAGAAAGTGGCCCAAGATTTCTGACGGACAATCATTTTCGTAATGAAAATGGTTTGATAGATTGTTGATGTACCATATACATTGATTCCCCTTGTGGCTAGTGTGGGGGAATGTTCTAGAACAATCATTCTTCTTGGAAGTCACTCTAAGTAGTGGTCAAGTAGAATGGTCTGCCTAATCGGGCAATCATTCTTTCGAAGTTCACAATTGTGAGCAGTTTCGAAGAATGGTCTTTTTTGGAGGTTGGTGCAGGACAATCATTTCCATAGACAATTGTTCGGACGGTCATTCCCTAGGGTAGAATCATTCTCTCCAGGTTGCACTGTGATTAGTGCCGAAGGAATGGCCCAGTTAGGTGAATGGTCTAGGTTCAAAAATCAAGGATAGGCATTCTCTAGGGTAGACTCATTCTCTCTAGGTTTCACTGTGATTAGTGCTAGAGGAATGGCCCAGTTAGGTGAATGGTCTAGGCTCAGAAATCAGGGATGGTTATTCTTTTATGCTTGGGAAGAATAGTCCAAATATCCCATGGCTGATGTTTTACTTTCTAAGGGTAGATTCTCTTCCATATCTAACAGATGTGAGTGGAATAATGGCTTAGATGACTTAGTTTGTATCATGATATTGTTATGCAGGTTGATATCAGATGATACGATTGATGTGGAGATTGTATGTATCTGGAAATTAGTTGTATGCTACTATGGTGGATGTGTTCCACTGGTTGTGACTATGTTTCACTGGTTAGTAGTTGTTTGTTACTAGGTGTGGTTGTGTACCACCGGATAATAGTTGTGTACTACTATGGATAAACATAGTTGTGTTCTATTGAATGGCCTTGTTATGATTTCCATGGAGACTACCACTAGTGTTGGAGATGATTTCCATCTAGATGGATAGTCAGTGTGCTAATGGACAGACATTCTCCAGGCAGAGAATGGTATAGGTAGGAATGATTACTAGTGGATAGACATTCTCCCTATGGAGAATGGTCCAGGTTCACAGATTTTTTATGTACCATGGACAACTATTCTTCTAGGACATATGTCTGGATTCGAAGAATGGTTCATATCCCTGAGTTCATAGTAGTGACCAGAGTGGAGAGATTGGTATAGGAAAAACATTTTCCCTGAGTTCACAGTAATGGCTAGAGGGAAAATGGTATAGGACAGTCATTCTTCCATGACGTATGTCCGGATTAGAAGAATAGTCCTTGTATCCCATGGCCTAGCTTCCATCATCTTGGAACTATTATTATTCTAGGACATGTGTCTGGATTAGAAGAATAGTTCTTGTATCACTCTGTGGAGTGAGTGACTTATTCAACATGATGCCCGATTACACATATGGAGTATGGCTTTAATAGATGATGCAGTTGATGCTATCATATGATACTGAAAGTTATGATGTTTCTCGTGAGTTTATCTACATGATCATGAGATAACCTGTGTGGCTATGATGATGCTACCAGGTTAATGGTCTATTTGTGCTCAATACCATTACCTTTAATACCTCCCTATCTAGGAGGGATTGTTGATATTATAGTGGATGCAAGAGGTATTAACCTCCATGTGTAACCTTTGACAAGACTAGAATATTTTGGGAAGCAAGAGAAACCCTAAAACGTTGGATAATAACCCTAGGAGACAAGTCGGCTCAAGAGAATATTTGATATTGGGTTATTAGCCTACAAAAAGAGAATTTGACCTAGTCAAGTGAGATAGAGCAGTATAAATAGAGGGTGCAAGAGATCATTTGTTACTCTCACTCTCACAACTGCATAAGGACTAGTGGTGTGCAAGTTTGGAGAGGGAGTGTAGCTGCAGCTGCTGCAACTGGGATTTTGGATTTTGGTTGGACTTTCTCTTGGTTATGGTTTGGACTATCTCTTGGTTATGGTTTGTAATTTCTTCTTGGTTTCTTTTTATTCTTTCTTGGTGCACTACCCTTGGAGAAAGGTGCACTAGCCTTGGTTGGATATTGGTCTACTACCAGAATTATTTTTTTCTGTCAAGGTTAAGGTGCTCGAGGGTGGACTTTATGCCTATGGTTGGGTGACAATATTTTTATATTGTCTATGGAAAAATGAGCACATTTCGTTATTTATATCACATATACAATCTGACAATGGATGAGTTGCATGAAATCCTCACTTCCTATGAAATGAGGCTAGAACCGGATAAGTCAACAAATCCATCAAGGAAGGAAGCAACATTCAAGGAATCAAAGAAGATAAATACTGAAGAATAAAAAATGAATGATATCTCATATAGTGATTCAAATGTATAAGAAGCCAACTTTTTCAGAAATCTCAAAAGAGTAATAGGAAAATACAAAGGCAAGCTACCTTTCAAATGTTTTAATTATGGAGAAGTAGGACACTTTGCTACTAAATACCCTTATAAAAATAAAAATAAAGAAGAAGAGTCTAGCTTCAAAAGTTATAGGAAGGGAAAGAATCAAAAGAGAAGAAAGTTCTTTAGACAAAAGAAGAATCTCTATACCAATGAGAACAACATCTCATCCAATGACACTGATAGTGAAACATAAGAGATTCTCTTTGATGCAGGAGCACCGCTCCACCTCAGCAACACGCCAGCTAGACAACACATCAACTTGCATTCAAGGAGGGGAGAGGCACCAGCCCTCTCATTTTGCCCTCATTTTCAAATTTTAAAATTGTAATTAAATGCAATTAAATGTTTGTAAGGCTGGTGTTAGCACCAATTCTTGCAAGCAGGGTGCTTTTTTCCGATTTCAGACCCTTGATGTAGAATGTGACGAAAGGGGGTGTGAAAACCCATCAAATGCATTCTAGTCCAAGACCATAGCCTAAGCTCCGAGTGCGGACCATAGAAGAAGTCCATTTCAGGTTTAAAAATCAAGTGAGCGAGCAGTCGGATTTAAACGATAAGGATCAATTGGTGAAGCAGATCGAATGTTGGCGGGGAATCCCAGTTAATAGAATTGCGTCGGGATTAGCGCGATGGATAGCGCTTATATTACATGCAAGACAAGTTATCAGTCTTCCATCCAAATGATGCATGGCGCGATATCTAGTCGCGTCGACATTTCGACATTCGGGAGTTCGAAGGGTGATGGTTTCTTGTCACTATACATCTCAAAACCTCGAACCCCGAAATTTCGAAAGTGCCCAGAGTCGGGCCCACGGTCATGGAAATCGATCACAAGAGGCACAGACTTGGGAAAAGGGTGTTGGCATGCACGATGTGATAGGAAAAACCCCAAGCCGCCAACGTCATATCAGTCATCCAATCCATTTGGGACGAGTGGCAGCTAGACAATGTTTCGGGAATCGAAATTTCAAGAGACAAAGGACCTCCCATCCACTGCGGCAGAAAGCACTGAAATGCGAAATATCGATAAGTTATTTTGAAGCTAAGCCCATGGTCCTAGTGCCCGATCAAATCAAGAGAGCTTGGTAATGGAGGTAGCCCTCTTATAATGTCAAAGGCCATCTCGACCATTCCTCTTAAGGACACGCGGCACACATCCATGCTTTCGCGGTTTGGTTAATTGGGATATTGAGGAGGAAGCGCATCGCGAACTCCCGGTGCCAGAAATATCGAAGGGATTGGGACCATTCATCTGAGGACACACAGTGCAATATTTGAGCCATGAGTGGGGCCCCCTACCTATCATATCGCTTCCACATCGTTCCCTCCTCAGTTCAGTGCCCTCTCGTGTCCTACCATGTCCACCCACATGGTCCCTCCTCAGCGCATCGTCCTCTCGCCTCCCTCCATATGTCTCTCCCCCCCAGTCATCTCCACCTCGACACCTTCCACCATTCACACGTACCTCTGCACTCCACGTCGCCTCCACCTGTGTCCTTTTCAGATCGTGTGGCATCCCTGAGTCGGTGTCATAGTTCCCGCCACCACCTCCGCAGTGTTCACACCTTCACCCCCTCATCGCACCCTCATCCAAATCCACCACAGGGGTTCCCATGTAGCAGTTCAACCATTCAGCTGATCCAGGTGGCACCAGGAGGAGACCTCCACGTCCTAGGAGGCAGAGTTGACTAAGACTGATTCTTGATCCCTAGATAACAGTTATTGCAGTTGTTGGAGATGGTTAAACATCATCTCCACTATAAATGGAAAGTCCAATAGAGGACTATAAGCATGTCGATTCACCTGCACGACAGTCAGGAGTCCGATTGCATCTGCCAGAAGTGCACGATCGTCTAGAGTCTGCATGCGCAGACTGTCAGAAGCCATGCAAATTTAATGCTTTTATTGTTGTTTCTTGTTTTCACTACTGGGGTTTTTTTTGGAGTATATGAAGGCATTTTTTCCATTTTTGTAATCCATCGATGGTAGAGAGAAGCTCCCGATTGTAAATTTTTAATAGACACTCTAGTTCTCTGGTTATGCATCTGTATGTAAGATTTCTTGTTTAATGACAGACAGTTTTCTTACCCCATCTAGTTTTCATATCATACTGAGGGAGTTCATGATTGACTAATTCACATGAATTATTGCAATTATGTTGCGATAAAGGATTTATTGTTGCATTATTGTATTCTCCGGTTTTTTGCGTTTGAATGTAAGAAGATCTTGCATTTAGATGTTTTCACCTACAGTCTGTTAGAAACCTGATGTTTACTACATACCTTTGCATTTCTCTTATACAAGTCTTCCCTCTATTCACCCTTACTACAACTCACTGTCTAAAGTTTATCTAAGACCTCACTTGCCCATGCATGCCTGGCCTAGTTTCGGAGTTAGAATAATATCGTTTTGAGTTTCCTTCCAGTTGATCACCCTCTACAAACAAATCATGACATAAAACTGATGGGCGTAGGGCTCTGCTCCTGCTGCAATCCAGGAGTGACTTCTGACACTAACATTTATGGCACCGTTGTCGGGGACAAAGTTGAAAATTTTCCCCGAGATTGAACACCATTGAGTCTCTGATTCTGAAGGTGCATTAGGTATCAGAGTCTCTGAATATTTCTACTATGCCCCTGGTGACTCCATTGTGATGACTCCACTGTGGTGAACCTGTCGTGTTAATTGTGGCTTTCAGAGGAAGACACACGTGGTCCCATCCACAACTGCCTCTAGCTACACCTGAAACTGATCTGGAGGTTGTTCTCAGAAAAGGAAAGGCCTCTGAAAGAGAAGCTTTTGCCACCGAACCAAGTAATCCACCATCTCCTTCTGTAGGAACTCCATTTTCTCCTCCTTAGTTTCTTAGCAGACCTTTTTCTGAAGTTTCCCGTTTCTTGAATTTCAGGAGTGTTCCTATTGAGTTTCCCCCCTTGGTCTGGGATTGGAGGGAGAAACCCTTATCACTCCCCTCTCCCCTAAAGTTGTACCTTGGTGTAGACCCAAGACCACAGAAGATTTCCCAACTCCTAGCTTTACCACTCCTCCTCTTGTTACTATTTTCGCTTCTGCACAAAGAGAAGCATCTGCTGACTTAAGCTCATTAGCCTTCTCCCTAAATAACCTATTGTTTCCCATTCCACTTAGAAGCTCATCCCTAGTATCCCCTTTTTGAGCTCCTTCTCCTCTGAGTTCTCCTCCACATAATATCCCTATGGCAGGAGCAAATCCCCCTATGACCCGAATGGAGGCTATTATAGCCACTAGGTATGCTCCCCTTGTGTTACCTCAGCCTCTCAATGCCCTCCCAGTAGATGGTTACCTCAAGCAACTGCCCAAGTTTATAGGCGAGGGGGACATAACTATAGAAGAACACCTAGAAGCCTTTTACAGTTTTACATATGATAATGTTATCATGCATGCAGACGTATGGATGAGGATTTTTGTCCATAGTCTTCAAGGCGAGGCTAGAAAATGGTTTAAGGCACTGCCTCTTGGATCTATTGATGGTATTGAAGCTTTGGATAATGCCTTTTTGAGACAGTGGGGAGATAAAAAAGACTTCATGTATTAAATGACGGATTTTGGGTCTTTGAAGAGAAAAGAAGGAGAGTTTGTCTCTGACTTCTCCAAGAGATTCAATAAAATGTACAATAAAATCCCTACGGAGATAAAACCCTCCAAAGCCTCTACAAAGATTACTTATGCTAGCACCTTTGATCCCAATTTATTCCTCCTGTTGAGGGAAAGAAGAACCACTACTCTGGCCCACATGCAGGATGCATTCATGGAGGTAGAATCTAACATATTGGTTGTTGACCGACTCAGGAACACTGCTGATAGAAACATATCCAGGAAGAGGCCTGAAGCCTCCCCATCCAGTTCCTCTCCCCTGCCCCTTCAAAGAGATGAGACAACTAGAGTGCTAAAATCACTTTATTTCAAGATGGAAAGGTGGGAATTAGAAGGGAATCCCATGTACAGAAATCCCCAAAATACAGATAGCAGGGGCTTTAGAAAGCCTAATAATAATGTGCCACGGGCTTTCCCAAGGGAACAAAAGAGCAGAGATAGAGATGATTAGAGGATTCAAACCCCTTTCCAGAACAACCTAGTTTCTCATGAGAAAGGGGAGGAGGTGGATGAACTCAACCTTGAGATCCACTGCATCGAGGACACTTCCACGTTTCCTCATTTGACTCAATATGCATATGAAGAATCCCTTATCAACACTCAAATCAACGAGTTGAGTAGAGAGGAAAAATCTAGAAACATTCCTAACAGATATAATCTCAGGTCAAAAAAGAAAGAAGGGAATTTTGATAGCCAGGATCAACCCTTCATAGCGAAAAGGCCTACTAAAGCTACAACAACCACTACTAAAGGAAATAAAAATTAGAATACTTTGCTAGCAGCCAAGGAACCGGTCTCTGAGGTAAGGGAAGCTCCTAATCCTATTTCCTCCTTTAATTTTGAGCATGAGATTCAGAAGATTAGAATCCCTGTACCCCTATCTGAACTAGTTAAAAATGAAGATTTCAGAAGGTCCCTCTTCAAGCTACTACAATCTGAGCCCCCCCAGCCTTCCACGGACTCAATAAATCTCCAAGATGAAAAGCTAGTAGTTATCCTAGGTCCCATGGTAGAAGATAGAGATGATTCATCCCCTCCTTTCTACACATCCATGAACATACATGATAAAGTGTTACATAACTGCCTCATGGATTCAGGGGCTTCCCATAACCTTATGCCCAAAATAGTAATGGAAGAATTGGGACTGGAAGTGACAAAGACTTATCATGATTTGTAATCTTTCGATTCAAGGAGAGTGCAGTTTCTGGGAGTCATCAAAGACTTGGTGGTTTCTTTGTTTCAAATGCCCATGAAGAGTGTGGTCATGGATATTGTGGTAGCTGATGTCCCCCCCAAATTTGGCATGTTGTTGTCAAGAGCTTGGATTAAAAAGATTGGAGGAACATTACAGATGGATCTCACGTATGCCACCATTCCAGTCTTCAGAGGGGAACAAAGGAGGTTATATAGGGAAGCTCAGATGGCCTACATTGTTAGTGATGAAGTAAACCCCACCAATCATCCTATCTTCGCACTTGACATTGATTTGGGGTCTAGTTTATTGCAGCTCACTGATGCTCCTGAAGACCCTGTCCAAGTCAGAAAATAGCCCAATCTTAATTATCAGATTCCCCCTCCAAACATCTCTGTTTGGAATATGTTCTTCGATAGAGATTCTTCTAGTGAAGGCACTGGCGCTGGAGTGGTTTTCATATCACCTTGTCAAGAGACCATATCCCTGTCATACAAGCTGGAATTTGAAACTACCAACAATGTGGTGGAATATGAAGCTCTTGTTCTAGGTATGAGGGCTGCAAAATAAATGGGAATTAAAGACATAACAGTATTTGGAGATGCTGAGTTGATTATCCAGCAAGTCAGAAATGCTTATCATGCTAATCATCCTTGGCTCAGAAATTATAGAAATGAGGTATGGGACCTAATTGATAATTTCTTCTTGGCTTTTAACATTTCTTTCATTCCGAGGGGGGAAAATAGTTCAGTCGATTCTTTAGCTGTCTCAACTAGTTTTCTCAAAGTTCCTCTGCCGCCTATTATCAAATATGATGTTGAAATAAAATATAGGCCCTCTATACTGGACGATGTCAAGCATTGGAAGGTATTCGAAGATAATCTGGAAATTGAAAATTTTCTCCAATCTATTGATGAATTTTCTGCATTGCACATTGATCAAGATTCTGACCTGGAAGGTGACCCTCACCCTGAGGTGTTTTTAAATGAAATTGCTAATCACCAGATTATTCAGTTGCCTAGCAATCACATTCTGAGGGGACTAGTCCCTTTAGAAATATTGTTCGATGGGAATGATGTGGTAGTAAAGGGTAAGGTTTCAAATGAAGATGCCGACACAGCTGAGTGTAACATCGACATGCAGGAGGAGCCTAAGTTTGTCAAATTATCAAGCAGCCTAACCAATGAACATAGGGCGGAATATACTGAGTTATTAAAAGAATTCACTGATGTGTTTTCATGGGCCTATGAAGACCTCAAGACTTATGACACATCTTTCATTGAGCACAAGATCCCACTGAAAGAAGAGACTAAGACATTCAGGTAGAAGCTGAGACAAATAAATCCCATGTTGTTGCCCATCATGGAGAGAGAAGTGAAGAAATTGTTAGATGCCCAAATCATTGTCCCTTTGAGATTTTCTGAATGGGTGGCCAATTTGGTCCCAGTGAGGTAAAAAAGTGGAGAAATCAGGCTCTGTGTTGATTTTAGGAACCTGAACAGGAGCTCAAAGAAAGACAACTACCCCTTGCCCAACATGGAGCAAATACTGTAGAGGGTAACTGGTGCATCTAGGATATCCATGATTGATGGTTTTTCTGGCTATAATCAGATATCAGTCATGCCCGAGGACAGAGAAAAAATGACCTATACCACTCCTTGGGGCACATTCATGTACGCCAAAATGCCTTTTGGATTGATGAATGCTGGAGAAACATTTTAGCGAGCCATGGACATAGCCTTCATTGGGGAGAAAGATAAGTTTGTGGTGATCTATCTATATGACATAACAGTATTCTCCAAGTCTGACAAAGAGCACTACTGTCATCTGAGAAATTTTTTTTTGAAGTGTCGGAGGTTTAGCCTATCGTTAAACCCCAAGAAATCTTTGTTTTCTATGAAGGAGGGGAAGCTGTTAGGCCATATAGTATCAGCAAAGGGAGTAAGAATTGATCCCAGCAGGGTAGAGGCAATTCAGACCCTGTCACTTCCTAGATCTAAGAAGGAAGTTCAGGCCTTTTTGGGGAAGATTAATTTTCTGAGGAGATTTGTCTCAAATTTTGCTGAGCCGGTGAAACACATCACAACCATGCTTAAGAAGGGAAATGAAGTGAAATGGACCACTAAACCCAAGGAATCTTTTATCCAAATAAAAAGGGCATTGACTAAGACACCTGTGCTGATCAGTCGTGACTATTCCAAAGACTTCTTAGTTTTTTCTTTCACTTCTTTTGATACAGTAGCAACGGTCTTATTGCAGAAAAATGAGGAAGGGTGAGAGAAACCCATTTCCTTCTTCAATAAAGCATTAAGGGATGCATAAATCAGGTATGAGATCATGGAGAAATAGGGCTATGCCTTAGTGAAATCTTTTACAGTTTTCAGAGTCTACATCTTGCACTCAAAAGTGACCACATATGTTCCTTCAGCCTTTGTGAAGGACATCCTTGTACATCCCAACATAGACGGGTGGAGGAGTAAGTGGATAGCCAAGATCCTGGAGTTTGACCTGGAAATAAGACCTACCAAATTGATCAAAGGTCAAGGCTTAGCCAGGCTGTTGGCTGAAGAAAATTGCAAAGCCTTGAGGGTAGATTTCATCAATGCATGTTCAGAAAATCATCAGAATCAGTTGTCTGATGTAGACCCTCAAACAGAACCCTTGTTGGCTCGATGTCCTTGGTATAAGGATGTCATATATTTTCTGCAGGAGTTGCGGCCTCCAGATGGCCTACAAAGTAACAAGGCAAGAGCTCTAGAGCTCAAAGAAGTCAGATACTGCCTTGTCGATCAAATTTTATATTGGAAAGACCCCTTGGGGGTGCTTTTAAAATGCATGAATCCACAAGAGGCCAACAAGATCATGGTTGAATTTCACAGCGGCCTATGCAGAGGGCACCATTTCTGGAAGACCACAGCCTGCAAAATACTCAGGGTTGGATACTACTGGCCCACCGTATTCACTGACGTCTGTAGAAGGATCAAAGCCTGCATCCCATGCCAAATATTTTTAGGAAAGCAATAACTCAAATCTCTACCTTTAAAGCCTGTAGTTGTTTCGGGGCCTTTCCAGCAATGGGGCCTAGATTTTATTGGAGAAATCCATGCTGCTTCTAGTGGGCAGCACAGATGGATCCTGACTACCACATATTTCTTTACTAAGTGGATCGAAGCTATCCCCACTAGGAGTGCTTCCCACAAGGTAATTATTGGATTCCTGGAAGACCTCATCACAAGATTCGACTGCCCAAGAAAGATTGTTACTGATAACGCATCCTCATTCAAAGCTGAGTCGTTAGCCAAGTTCTGTGAGTAATTCAGGATCAAACTGATTCACTCCACCCCATACTATCCCCATGGCAATGGTTTAGCAGAGTCCTCCAACAAAATCCTGATAAGGATCATCAAAAGACTATTGGAGGACAACAAAAAGGCCTGGGATTCAAAGTTGAAATTCGCTCTATGGGCCGATCGAGTGACCACAAAGAGATCTATATGCATCTCCCCTTTCCAATTAGTTTATGGAGTAGAAGTCATTTTCCCTTCTTAGCTAGCCATTCCTATAGCAAAGTTCTTCCAGGATCATCAAGAAGAGCCTGATGACATGATCAGAAGAGTTCATCAACTTGTGGAAGTCCAGTAGACCAGAGAGAAGGTAATGGACAGAATTTAGGACCATCAGCAGAAGGTCAAACTGGCTTTTGACAGGAAAGTTAAGAAGAAAGAGTTTGAGATCAGGGATTTCATGCTTAAGTGGGATGCACCTAGACAGGATAAGGGAAAACACAACAAGTTTGACGCCCTATGGATCGGGCCTTTCAAAATATCTGAGGTTTTCTCAAACAACACGTACAAGTTGCAGGATTTGGAGGGTGAAGAGGTTTTCAACAGCCCAGTAAATGGGCATTTTCTGAAGAAATGTTTTGTCTGAGCCTTAGACGGCTCCTTTGTTTGTAAATATTGTCCTTTTGATTCTTTGTTTATTTTCATTTTTATTTTTCGGCTTAGTAAATGACTCCATAGCCCAACAGAAGGCACTGAAGCTGTAAAATGAGTTCTTAGAGCATCAAAGGGATGACTCTATCCCCCATGGAGCCTAATGTTAGCACCAATTATTGCAAGCAGGGTGTCTTTTCCCAATTTCAGACCCTTGATGTAGAATGCGAAGAAAAGGGGTGTGAAAACCCATCAAATGCATTCTAGTCCAAGGCCACAGCCTAAGCGCCGAGTGCAGCCCATAGAAGTAGTCCATTTCAGGTTTAAAAATCAAGTGAGTGAGTAGTTTGATTTCAATGGCAAGGATCAATTGACAAACCAGATCGACAGTCGGCGGGGAATCCCAGTTAACATAATTGTGCCAGGATTAGCGCGATGGATAGCGCCTATATTACATGCAAGACAGGTTATCAGCTGTCCATCCAAAGGATGTGTAGCGCGAGATCTAGTCACGTCGACATTTCGACATTCGGGAGTTCGAAGGGTGATGGTTTCTTGTCACTATACATCTCGAAACCCCAAACCCCGAAAGGCCGAAAGCGTCGAGAGTCGGGCACACGGTCATGGCACTCGATCACAAGAGGCACAGACCTGGGAAAAGGGTGTTGGCATGTTCCATGTGATGGCACATGCCCCAAGCCACCGATGTCATTTCAGCTGTCCGATCCAGTTGGGACGGGTGGAAGCCAGACGATGTTTCAGGAATCGACATTTCGAGAGACAAGGGACCTCCTATCCACTGCGGCAGAAATCGCTGAAATGCGAAATACCAATAAGTGATTTTGAAGCTAATCCCATGGTCCTAGCACCCGATCACATCAAGCGAGCCTGGTAATGGAGGTAGCCCTCTTCTAACGTCAAAGGCCATCTCGACCATTCCTCTGAAGGAAACACGGCACACATCCGTGCTTTCACGGTTTGGTTAATGAATATTTTGAGGAGGAAGTGCATCGCGAACTCCCAGTGCTAGAAATATCGAAGGGATTGGGACTGCTCATCTGAGGACACGTGGCACAATATCTGAGCCATGAGTGGGGCCCCCCTGCCTGTCATATAGCTTCCACATTGTTCCCTCCTCAGTTCAATGCCCTCTCGTGTCCTACCACGTCCACCCACATGGTCCCTCCTTGGCACATCATCCTCTCGCCTCCCTCTAGGTGTCTCTCGCCCCCATTCATCTTCACCTTGGAACCTTCCACCATTCACATGTACCCCTGTGCTCCACGTCGCCTCCACCTGTGTCCTTTTCAGACTGCGTGGCATCCCTTAGCCAGTGTCACAGTTCCTGTCACTACCTTCGTAGTGTTCACACCTTCACCCCCTCATCGCACCCTCGTCCACATCCGCCACAGGGGTTCCCACGTAGCAATCCAACTGTTCAGCTAATCTAGGTTGCACCAGGAGGAAACCTCCACGTCCCAGAAGGCAGAGTTGACTAAGACTGAATCTTGATCCCTAGATAGAAGTTATTGCAGTTGTTGGAGATGGTTAAACATCATCTCTGATATAAATGGAAAGTCTGACAGAGGACTAAAAGCATGTCGATTCACTTACAGGACAGTCAGGGGTCCAATTGCGTCTGCCAGAAGCACACAATCATCTGGATTTTGCATGTGTAGACTGTCAGAAGACATGCAAATTTAATGCTTTTATTGTTGTTTCTTATTTTCGCTGCTAGGGGTTTTGTTGGAGTATATGAAGGCGTTTTCACCATTTTTGTAATCCATCGATGGTAGAGCGAAGCTCCCGATTGTAAAGTTTTAATAGACACTCTGGTTCTCTGGTTATGCATCTGTATGTAAGATTTCTTGTTTAATGACAGACAGTTTTCTTACCCCGTCTAGTTTTCATCTCATACTAAGGGAGTTCATGATTGACTGATTCACATGAATTATTGCAATTATGTTGCGATAAAGTATTTATTGTTGCATTGTTGTATTCTCCGGTTTTCTGCATTTGAATGTAAGAAGATATTGTGTTTAGATGTTTTCTCCTACATTCTGTTAGAAACTTGATGTTTACGACAGAACTTTACATTTCTCTTATACAAGTCTTCCCCCTATTCACCCTTACTACAACTCATTGTCTGAAGTTTATCTAAGACCTCACTTGCCCATGCATGCTTGGCCTAGTTTTGGAGTTAGAATAATATCGTTTTGAGTTTCCTTCCAGTTGATCACCCCTTACAAACAAATCGTGACATAAAAATGATGGGCATTGGGCTCTGCTCCTGCTGCAATCCAGGAGTGACTTCTGACGCTAACAGCCGGAAGAGCCAAATCGATGCCATTGTTCTGGCAGGATATGATGTCACCTTTAATGGCTAAAAGGTTGATGAAGATCTAGATCCTATTCGGACTAGATAGGCATTGAATGTAATTCAATGTAATTAATGAGAGTAGGTAGATGGAGGGAGATCTTGAGAAGCCCCTCTTTTGTAAAATATCTTTGTATCAAATTTCATTAGGATGTTAGAATATCAAGGAAGAGAGGAGAGAACTGAGACTCTGTTGTAGTCCAGTCTTTGTAAAACATTATACAGACATTCTAACATTAATAAAAGGCAGTTTTTCTTGCATATCATTATGTGTATTCATGGATTTTATGAATGTCATGTGTGTGTTTATTTATGTTGTAGATGTATGTGATAGGTTCCATATTTAGAGATAGATAGAATCCACTATTTGATTGAGAGTTGTTGAATTGTTTATGGGTTTTTTGGGCTATGCAAGGAGTGCACAACATAGTATTGAGACTCTGTGAGCCAACGCAAGGAGTGAACAATAGAGTATTGAGACTCTGTGAGCCAATGCAAGGAGTATGTATCTGAATCTTGAATCGAGTTCAGGGAAGAATGTGCCAGGAGGGAACACCAAAAGAATTCACAGACTCAAGGATCCCTAGAGCTACTAAATACTCTGGAGGGAAGACTGTGAAGAGAAGGCATGGAACAACAAACATAATTGCTGAAGATTTTGTAGAACTTTTCCAGTAGGGCATTGAGTGGGTGCAAGGAGTGCATAAAAGGATTCATTTCGAGTTCTATAAGAAGACAAGTGTCAAGGAGAATACAGTCACAGAGTTGTTGAATACTCTGGAAAACTCAGCAAGGAGTGCTGGAGCAGAAGGTTTCCAAGAGGGCACATATATCACTTCGAGGAATAAATGGGTAGAGACCTTTGAGGTCTGAGTAGTTGAATTTTAAGGTGAAACAAAGTTGTTGAACACTCTGGAGGAAGAACTGTGCAAGGAGTGCACCGGGCCAACACTTAGACAAAGTGTTGAAAGACAACCATCTGAAGGTTGGTTAAAGTGCAAGGAGTGCGCATAGAGTCGAACTTATTCCAAGTCGCGAAGCTCAAAAGGAATAGTGAAAAGTTTGCACGTAGAGCGCAAGTGTGTGCCAGGGCCAAGGATAAATTTTTTTGCCAAAGATCAAGAGGGAAAACACTGTCGAGACCCAATAAATCAGGGCTCGTAGGAGGTATTTCAAAGGTGAATCCTTTGAAATGATTGAATTCTTCCAAGTCGGGAGAAATTGCAATATCAAGAGGAGGAGCGACAACTTTCATTAGATCAGCTGCAAGAAGGAGATCTGGACCATCAAATATCACGTCCAAACACTTAGAAGAGCACGCATGAAAAGGAACAGATCTCAGCCGCTAGATCTGAGCACATGGACCAACAGTTGTTGGATATAGGTAAGGTGTGCGCACCTTAATATTTTCAAAGTGCACAGGAGAGAGTACTTGCGAAGTCCCAAAGTTCTGAAGTAGTTGGGACCATCCATCGTCAAGGGAGACAGGTGGAATAAGATCTAGGAGTTTGAGGATTCTAACTTTGGAATACTTGCAGGGAGGAAAGTTGAAAACCTATGAAGAATGAAGTCATGAAGTGGATGTTGATCGTTGGTTGCTGGAGAGATAAGGACCATTGATTATTCAAGGAGAGTACGGGTTTTTGGAGAAGAGAGGTGAGTAGTATTTCGACATCATGAAGTGTGAAGTCCTGAAGCACTTGGGAGTTGGACCCCAGGTCATGGCCAAAGGTCACACCATTGGAGGTCAAAGGAACATAGCTAACTCTTGCTAGGCTCTTAGTTCAGAGTTTGGGTATCGGAAGAGTCGGGGTTGAATCATAGTAAAACACCTGAATTCTGAGGTCATGAAGCGCCTTTTGGATAGGCATGTGGTCACAGTCGATGGTCACATGGAGGAAACTTTCACCCGATGCTAGTTCTCATGGGCAAGGTTTCACGCAAGGACTTGTGGATTTGTTTCGTGGAGGTTATAGTAGGGACCCGAGGAGCTAATCCATCTTTGAAAGTTTTAAAGATCCATTGACCGAGAGGTCATATAGACCCTGCTGAGGTGGGTCACTGCATCAAGTGGTATCAGATATTGATTTCCCTATAGCCAGCAGGTGAAGGAGGAGATAAAGTAGATAGTATGATACCACCAAGTGGTATCAGAGCAAATTTTGGTCTGTAGATTTCAGGCAGAAGAAAAGAAGGAGACATAGTGAAATGTTCTGTGCATGGAGATTTGTTTGCACGAAGGCAACAAACATTTAACAGCCAGGCGAGATATGGGAGAAGCAGGATATGCTCTTAGTTGTAGAGTAAAAAATAGAATTTCTAGGAGGGTAGGTAGAAGGTGAATATGGATACTGAAGGCCATAAGTGTGGTTGAGGAGCAGATCGTAAGATGAAAAACAAAAAAAAAATGGATAGGGATCTCATCGAGATAAGAATAGAAATGGATAGGCTAACATTGAAGATGCAGTAGGAGGAAAAGGTACACTGGAAGTACGAATGAAATATAAACAGGAAGATAAAATGGCCATTCAAAAGTTGTTGGCCAGAAGGCAGCAACAAGATTTGAGGAGATAGATGAGGGAAATTGAATACCTTAGTGACACAAGATAGGATATGGTTTACATCTATGAACCAAGAGTTGGGAGAATCCTCTGAGATGAGGAGGAGATGAGATCATTGGAGGATCTCATGGGCTGCCAAGAGGGCAGTGTTGAAATTTCAGATTTCCAGGTGGGAAATGAGGTGAGATCAGTCGATGTCATAGACTGCCATAAGGGCAAAAGAGAAATCCGATATTTCCAGGTGGGCAAGGGAGAAGAGAGGAGACTATATGAAAGTATCATGATCTCAGCTGAGAGTTTATATTAGCAAGGAGCACCAACAAAGGAGGATCAAAGGAGTATCATGATCATTGGAGGAATTGAGATATTCCTGCTAAGCAGCCCAGTTGAGGCTAGAGCGTGTATTTCAGGTGCAACAATATAAGAAAGAAATCCAACAATGATTGTCATAGAGGAGGAGAAGGAGAATATACTGATGTTTTCCCCCACAGAAGAAGAAGAGCATGAAGTAAATATTCTCACTTCATGGGACAAGGAGTTGGATATGTTGAAGGATTGGTTTAACAATCCAGAACCAGAAGATGGCTACCAGGAGACAGCCATACTAGACGGAAAAGAATTCCCGCCTGGGAAGCAACTGGAGGAAGATGGAGTTGAACCAACAGGAGAACTGGTAGAGGAAAATCTTTTAGAGGAAGAATATGAGAAGCAGGTCGGTGATGAGACTGCAGAACTAGATTCTGCAACAAGGTTGCAAGATAAGGCCACAAAAGAAAAATAAAATAGCAGGGGGTATCAAGTTCATCTACCCATTGACGAGGCGGAAGAGTTGCAGCCGAAAAGACTACATAATATGAGCCAACCATTGGAGAAACTATATAGAGTGATAGAGGATATCAGGAGGTTTATGTTGAGGCCAATGCAAGAAGCAGTCAGCAAAGGGAAGTTGATTAGAGGAGAGCCTTCCATAGCAGCAGGGAAGGAGAAGAAGAAGCAGCAATAGAAGTAGCAACAAAGCAGTGGAGCAGGTGGACAACTCCATAAGAGAGTTTGGGATCCAGGAGGATTTGAAAAGAGCTGGGGAGCTCATGAGAAGGATCTCATGAATGTTTCAAAAAAGTGTAGTATGATGTAGGAGCATCACTCCACCTCAGCAACACACCATATAAACAACACATCAACATGCATTCAAGGGGGGGAGAGGTGCCAACCCTCTCATTTTTTCCTCATTTTAAAATTTTAAAATTGTAATTAAATGCAATTAAATGTTTGTAAGGATGGAAGAGCCAAATCGATGCCTTTGTGTAGGCAGGAGATGATGTCACCTTTAATGGCTGACAGGTTGATGAAGATCTAGATCCGATTCAGACTAGATAGGCATTGAATGTAATTCAATGTAATTAATGAGAGTAGGTAGATGGAGGGAGAGATCGAGAAGTCTCTCTTTTGTAAAAGATCTTTGTATCAAATTTCATTAGGATGTTAGAAGATCAGGGAAGAGAGGAGAGAACTGAGACTCTATTGTAGTCTAGTCTTTGTAAAACATTGTACATACATTCTAAGATTAATAAAAAGTAGTTTTTCTTGTATATGCTTATGTGTATTCATGTGTTTTATAAATTTCATGTGCATGTTTATTTATGCTGTAGATGTATGTGATAGGTTCCATCTGCAGGGATAGATAGAATCCACTATCTGGTTGAGAGTTGTTGAATTGTTTCTAGGTTCTTTGGGTTGTGAAAGGAGTGCACAACAGAGTATTGAGACTCTATGAGCCAATGAAAGTAGTGCGTATCTGAATCTCAAATCGATTTCAGTGAAGAACGTGCCAAGAGGGAACACTAAAATAATTCACAGACTCAAGGAGCCCCTGATTTACTGAATACTCTAGAGGGAAGACTATGCAGAGAAGGCACAGAACAACAAACTTAATTGTTGAATATTTTGTAGAACTCTGCTAGGAGGGCATTGAGTGGGTAAAAGGAGTTCACAAAAGGATTATTTTTTGAGTTCTATAAGAAGAGAAATGTCAAGGAGAAGACACTCACAGAGTTGTTGAATACTCTGGAAAAATCAGCAAGGAGTGCTTGAGCACAAGGTTTCCGAGAGGGCACATATATCCCTTTGAGGAATAAAGGGGCAAAGACCTTTGAGGTCCGAGCAGTTGAAGTTCAAAGTGAAACAAAGTTGTTGAACACTCTAGAGAAAGACCTGTGCAAGGAGTGCACCAGGATAACACTCAGACGAAGTGTTGAAAGATAGCCATCTAAAGGCTGGTTAAAGTGCAAGGAGTGCACATAGAGTCAGACTTATTCCAAGTCCCGAAGCTCAGAATGAATAGTGCAAAGTTTTCACGTAGAGCGTTAGGGCCGAGGATAAATTTTGTTGCTAAAGATTAGGAGGGAAAACACCGTCGAGACCCAATACATCAAGGCTCGCAGGAGGTAGTTCAAAGGTAAATCCTTTGAAATGATTGAATTCTTCCAATTCAAGAGAAATTTTAATCTCAGGAGAAGGAGCAACAACTGTCATCAGATCAGCTATAAGAAGGATATTTGGACCACCAAATATCACATCCAGACACTCAGAAGAGTACACAAGAAAAGGCACAGATCTTGGCCACTAGATCTAAGCACATGGACTAACAGTCATTGGATCTAGGTAAGGTGCATGCACCTTAATCTTTTCAATGTGCACAGGAGAGGGGACTTGTGAAGTCCCGAAGTTTCGAAGCAGTTGAGACCATCCATCATCAAGGGAGATAGGTGGAAGCATATCTGGGATTTTGAGGATTCAGACTTCAGAATACCTATAAGGAGAACAGTTGAAAACCTCTGAAGCATGAATTCGCGAAGTGGATCTCGACTGTTGGTTGTGGGAGAGATAAGGATCATTGATTATCCAGGGAGAGTATGGGTTTCGAGAGAAGAGATGTGAGAAGTCTTTCGACATTGCAAAGTGAGAAGTCTCGAAGCGCTTGGGATTTTGACCCCAGGTCATAGCCGGAGGAAACATCGTCGGAGGTCAAAGGAATAGAGTGAGCACTCTCTAGTCTCTTAGTTCAGAGTTTAGGGATTGGAAGAGTCGAGGTTGACTCACAGTAAAACACCTGAATTCTAAGGTCACGAAGCACCTTTTGGATAGGCATGTGGTCACAACTGGTGGTCACATGGAGGAAAATTGCACCCGGTGCTAGTTCACGTGGGTGAGGTTTCACGCAAGGACTTATGGATTCATTTCATGGAGGTTCCAGTAGGGACGCAAAGAGATAATTCAGCTCCGAGAGTTTTGAAGATCCACTGACTGGGAGGTCACGCAAACCCTACTGAGGTGGGGCACTTCATCACTCTTCATGGGTCTAGAAACACAAACTGATATTCTAGAAAATGAAAATGTAGACTCAACAGAAGAAGACTATCCCGAGATTGATGCAGAAGTAGATATTGAAGGAGAAATCATATGTGCTCTAGATGAAATAGAGAGACCGAGGAACAAGGAATGGATACAAAAGGAGCAACTGAATAAGTGTATAAAAGAAATGCTTGGTATGAAAGAAAGTTATGATGAAACTAAAAAAAGTGTATCAACTTAAAAACTCAATTAGAAGAGGAAAAGAGAGATGAAGAAGTCTTAAGATCCCAACTAAAATAAAAAGAAGATGCTTGCAGCAATCTATAATTTGAAATAGTTTGTCTAAGAAAGGAAAGATCACATACCAACATGAAATTTGTAAAGAGATCTAAAACCTTGAATGAAATCATAAACTATCAAAGATCACCATTTGATAAGACTAGTCTTGGTTACAATGAAAAGAAGGAAGTTGCTAATGAAGAAGCCTCAACATCTTCATAACAGTCAAGTGAAGAAAGGACCAAGAGTTATGCTGATATACTCAAAAAATATATCAAGATTGAAGACAACAAGAAGGAAGAACAATATGTTCCATAGAAGACAATTTTTCCTCACAAGGACAAGATCATGAAGACTCTCCCATCAAGATCGAATCACACAATCAGGTACCAAAATTGTTTCTTTGGCTATTGTTATTCTTGCAATGGTTTTAGTCATAAAGAAATATATTGTAGAAAATATATAAGAGGCATTTACATGAGGGAAAAGAACAAAGACACCCATGGATTCTTAAGGATAAATTACAACTCATTTTCCCCTTTGTTGAACTATAACATCATATGTTATAACTGCAATAATTATGGGAATATAACAAAATTATACAGAAGTGATTTCAAAAATAATAAAAAAGAGGAAGCCCCAACAATCATGGAAATAAATCAGGAACAAAGGGAACAAAATAAAGAAAAATCCTTGTTCATTAAAGCTACACTTCATGCACAAAATAATAAGGATAAGCGGTACATTGATAGTGGGTGCTCTAGTCACATGACAAGAGATAGAAAAAAGTTTATCACCCTAAAGAAGAATGAAGTGTTACCTTTGGAGACAGTGGTAGTTCAAATATAGTTGGAAAGGGCACTCTCAATATTGACAATGGAAGAGATAAGGTCGAAAAGGTTCTATTTGTTGAAAAATTGAAGTATACTTTTCTTAGTGTAAACCAGAAGTGTGAACAAGGACACACTTTTACTTTTGACTCCTAAGAATGTGAGATCAAAAAACCAAATTCAGGCACACTAGTTTCAAAATCAATCAAAACCCCAAACAATGTATACATTCTTGATGAAATTAATGGAGAAAAATGTTTCATGGGGTAGACAGATGAAAGTTGATTGTGGAATAAGAGAACAGGTCACATGAAATTTGATAACTTGGTAAAAAATAGTACCAAACAAGAAGTAAGAGATATGTCAAATATCTCAAAACCCTCAAGCATTGTGTGCAAGTAGTGCCAGCATAGAAAACAATCAAGGGTGAGCTTCAAAACAAAGGAATATGCAACATCCAAACCATTGGAAATTGTGCATACAAATCTTTATGGTCCAACAATAACAAAAATCTTGCAAGTAGAAAGCTATTTTATGTTTATCATTGATGATTATACAAGAATTACTTGGTTTTCCTTTCTTAAAAATAAATATGAGGAATTTGAAAATTTTAAAGAATTCAAATCTTTAATTGAGAATGAGACTAATATGAAAAACAAATGTATAAGGTCAGATAATGAGGTGAATTTACAACCAATTTATTTGAATAATTATGTGAAGATCATGGAATAAAAAGACAATATTCAACTACAAAACCTGCATACGAGACCTAGCTAAAGAAAGTGCAAATAAATACTATCAACAAAGGATGAGAGATCGAATATGGAAGAATGAGAAAATATATTCACACTACTCCAATGAGCTAATCAATGATGATCATTGTGATACAATGAATGAGTGGAATACACTCATTTATAGGAAATAACATTCCATAATTAAGAAAAGAAATCAAGCAGTTAGCTTTCCTTAGGATTGAATGCATGCATAATAGTGATGATCTAAATAGAAAGTCTAAAAGAGAACTAGTCAGTTAATGCCTACTGAACTAGTGTGTAAAAAATAGTGATTTCTCCAACACCCCCCCTGAACATCACTATGGATTAAAAATGAGTCCTGACAACTAGTCCATATTAGGCACTCATGTACAATGCAACTAATTAACAATGAATAAAAATGAGAAAATAGGGAAAACCACGTGGGAACAAAACCCCCCATCAAAAGACAATGCATCAAAAGAAGAAAGGCAGCTACTAGGAAATTGTGTTATTCATTGCAAGATGATCCTACAAAGTGTGAAACTTATTCTCACTGAAATTCTTCATGAAGATGTAGAAATATTTATGAATCTGATGAAGTCCTTTGGAAAATTGTTTAGCCTTGTACCTCTTGATTCTGTGGACCCATCTTCACCTGAAAATATTCCTTTCTGGTGGAAGTGGAACCAGATCCCAAGTCTGATTCTTTAGGAGTGATTCATACTCCTCCTGCATGGATTCTTTCCATAATGAATTTCCCACATCTTTATTGTAGGTATGTGGATCTGAAGATTGAACCATATAGCAATTCATGGGAATCGCAGGTTCAAAAGATGAAAGTACATGAGAAGGATCCTCATGCTACGATCAATTCCTCGAATATAATGGATTCCCTGCAAGGACAATTGTTTCCTGAAGTGTGAATTGTACCCTCTTTGGAATCTGCTAAAGCTTTTTCTCTAGCTCTTTATTTGGTTGTACTACCTGCTCATTTTCATGTACAAAATATGAGTGTATGGAATCATCACTGATGTCTAGACCTGATAGAAGAACAAGAGTATCTGCATGTTGCAATAGAGGTGCATGCAAAGTACTCTCCTTATTTATAAATATAAAAGAGGATTCATCGTCAACAAACTTAGTGAATTTATACAACCTTGATTTGTGATCCAACTCACCAATTGCAATAATGGAATTGTCATGCATGTCAAGTATAGAAATTGAATTTGATGTAAATTCAAAATTTTTACCTTTCTAAGTGATCTGATAAACTGAGAGAAGATTCATAGAAAGATTTGGAACATGTAAAACATTCTCAAAACTACCATTCGGGAGTTCCACTCTTCCCTCTCCTACTACTTCTACTGGAGCATCATCCCCCATGAGAATAGGGGGTCTTGAGCATGAACTCAAAGAAGTGAAAAATTCCTCTTTTGCCGCCATATGATGTGATGCACCAGAATCTATAATCAATGAATCAGATGATGAATTAATTGCAATAAGAGCATCATGATTACCTTTCTTAGGAGTAGGATCTTCTTACTTATACTTATTGACTCCTTGTAGAATAAAGTTTCCAATTTTGTTTTGTTGAATTATCCATGCCATAAGATCGATTTTATTCTTCATGCATTTGGATTCTTCATGATTTGGTTTATTGCAGTAAGTACATTGCTTTCCTTTCTTAATCTTCTTGGAATCTGAAGAGTCTTTGGAACCTGAAGAATCATTGAAGGGTTTGGAATATCCCTCCTTCTTGTTTTGTTTCTCTTTTTCATTTTGTTTGGATGATCCTTTTCCATCATGCATGGTGAGTGCATGTGCTTTGGTATCCTTGATTAGGCCCATTTGAATGAGTTTTTCTTGCTCATTTGTGAGAGAATCAATGAATTTCTCCATGGTAGGCATCTTCCACTTTGTACCTATTGGCCCTTGACCAAGTTTTTAGGAAACATTGGTCGTGTTTGACCACTTTTGGGACTTTGACAGGTTGGTTGAAGATGGAGTGCCTAGGAGGAGCTGAGATCATAGGATCTCACATATTTTGCAGACTTGTGGACCCAACAAAGGGTTTACTGGGGTTTTTTAACGAGTATGGGATGTCAGCCCATGGGTTTACCCATGATTAGGCATTTTTGTAAATGCATAAATAAGTAGCTAAGCGGTGTAAGAAGGACAACGAATACGGTGTGGTTGGATATGTGTATAATATGTTGTAAGTGATAATGTTGGCTTAGTGCAAGAGGTTGTAAGTTTTTTTGTGCAACATATTGTGTAAAGTAAGGCTTTGTGCTACTAAGGAGTTGGCTTTGTGCCTTGACCTGATTTTGGGAAGGAGGAACTGGTGCATAGTGCGCAGATCTCCTGTCCTCTATGGAGTTTGGCTCTGTGGCTTTATGCACAACAGCAGATGATTGCAAGAAGATTGAATACTAATAAAGAAGAATAAGAAGTTGATGGATGTAGCCCCACACTGGGGTGTAACACGTATATCCTATGTCTTGATGTGATTTGTGCGATGTGGATTATGTTGTTTATCTACTTAGTGTTGTTGTTACAATGTATGATGAATGCATCTGATGTTGTTGCTTAGTGCTTAATGGTATTAAAGATAAATGAATGCTAGATCTGAGCTAATGCTATCTACTAAGTGATTGGGCGTGCTTGATCTTTTTTGTTACTGCGTTGATCTGTAATAAGGGTTTAATCTACGATGTGAATGAGACTCAATAACTAATGAATATTGTTGTCTAAGTGCTATGCTAAGTGTTGTAATCACAAATCTGTGTCCCATCTTGGTTGTATACACTTGAGTCCTACAACCCCCCCTGCCTCTACCTCGGGTGAGACTGCATCTTCTTTGCAGGTGTTGCCAAAAGGGCCAGTAGTTAGGGTTTTTTTGGTTCGTTGTTGAAGTGTTGAACCCTGGGTCTGCCCCTGTGCCAACAAATGGTTCTACTATTGGGACCTGAAACTATGATTGTTGGGAGTTGAATAAAAGAGAAAGATCTGTGTGTAGATTCTTTGTTGTAGTGCACAATATTCTACTCGACTTGTGAAACTCTGTGCTAAGAAAGAAACTTGATCTAAAGAAAAGAGGTAAGATCTTAAATCTTTGTGCTCTGGTAAGGATAAGATAAGTGGAAATTTTTGCTTCGAAAGCATGAATCTAAGTATGTCTGATAGGTTCTGTCCTATTCTGAATGGTAGTGCACAGTTAGAAGAAAGAATTGATCTGAATAGATAAAGATATGTTATTCCTATGCATAGAAATAATTTTTGGACTAATAAGTGGATGCAAGAACCTAGAAAGAATTTTTGCAAATTGCAGGGCTAGGACTGTGATACCAATGCATAGTACAGGAGAGGTTGGGGATCGTTTAAAATAAAGAGAGGATTGACGTTGTGTTATAACTGTAGAATATCGGGACATCTTTCTAAGGAATTCCATGGTACAAGTCCTATTTGTCTTTGTTGCAAATCTATTGGTCATGAGGTTGAGAATTTCCCAAGGATGATTGCTAAAGTTGAAAATATGAACATGAGACAAGAAAACTATAAAGAAGGTCAAGAGACTAAGGATATGTTAAAGAATCATGGATGATCAGAGACTATGTTAATATAGTTAAAAGAAGTAATGGATGATCACAGAGACATCAGTTTACCAGAGATCCTGAAAGAAAAACAACGCATAGTTACAAGAATAGAAGACTTCGACATAGACTGTGTATTGGATGAAGAAACACACGTGAACATTATGCCAGAAATCACTTGGGAAATTTTGGGAAAGCCCACTATGGTGCCTTCATTCTGAGGGATAGGCTTGTTTAAAGGAAAGATGATAACCCTATGTGGAAGAGTTACTAATGTACCTATGATTTCTCATGAAACATTGACAGAACAAGAATTTGAAGTTATTAGGTTTGTTGAGAACAACACCCCTTTTCCACTTTTGTTAGGAAAGACTTGGATTGAGAAGGATCAGATCAGAAGGAAAGCAGAGGAGGAAGCCACAAAAAAGAAAACGCAAAAACTAAGGGATTTCATAGCTAGAAAACAAAACAAAAGAGAATTAGCCATCGAGGTTGAAAGAACACAAGAAGGTGTGAAGGACCTATCCATGCAAGAACAAAGTATGACCACCCAGGAAGTAGTAAACAAAGAGGTATTACCTTTGAACCCTTTGAGATCTCATCAACAACACGAATATACTATGTTAAGAGAAGATAAGAATAAGAATGGAAAGAGGAATCTAGAGACTCGGATCATAGGAAAGAAGGCAAGAAAGCTCAGTAAGAAGAAATCCAAGTTATAAAAACTACAAGAAGTTCTAGAGAAGACTTTGCAGGAGTCAAGCTTGCAGGCCCTAAACCTCCCTGGAACAACAAAACCACATAGAATGGGACTTCACCATGACGAATCTATATAACCATTGGAGGCTCCCCGACCATTAGAATCATTCCCCAGAATGGCTAGAAAATGCAGTTATGATAAAATGGACTATTGATACCATGCCATAACATATTGATTCGTATTGATTGATGCATTCCTGCCCATTGGAGGAATTTGTTATGACACTTTCTTATTTAACCCATCTGATGCTGCACCAGGACCACCTTTTTCCACCCATGATTATCCAAGCTAATAGAGAATCGATTGTATATCAAATTGCGATTTATAGACATCACCATCTGCTTGATTACCTTGCTTGTCCGTTCACCTACCCGATCTATTTGGTTACAAGTGTGAATGTCAGGCGAACCTAGTTCGTTAGAGAAGTCTGTGGAGGATATTCTCGTCAAACTCATGACTGAGAGAGTTATGTCTATAGGAATATAGGTGTCGTCGACTGGGGGGATACAAGCATCCCCTTCGATTGGACGTCATTCTAGCCAGACCGCGACTGAGAAGTGAAGCAAGCACCACGACGATCTGGCTAACATGAAGTAGATCTCATCAGTCTTGCTAGATTATATACCACCCTTGGCCAGTGCAGTTATCCATGATAGTATCCCACATGACTTCGAGTACACATTGATCATTGTGTACATCCTGAAGGGGATACGTGTAGTTGGACCCCAGTTGGGATAGATCCCACCTCTGAAGAACAATGACTTTAATCTTGGCAACATAAAAAACTATGCCATGCTTGCACCCCATAGGTATTTGATGAAGATGACTGGTAAGAAGTCACACATAGTCTCTCGGCCATGGATTAAGGAGATCATGCAGTCAACGATACTAAACATGATGAATATCCCTCACTTTGGCCAATATCGGGAGGTTAACGCTTGCATTAAAATCCTCATGTCGTGCCTTCGCTCTGTGTCGGTCTTGGTACAAGAGGAACCATAGTCAGTCAAGATGAAAGTGACGAAACTCATTGAGGCCATCCAATAGCTTCAAGAAAGGGTAATGGAGTTGTATCCTCAAGTAGTGTTGAGCACTCCGCAGGAAGTACGCGACCAGAGGAATGAATATGTTAAGAGTGCAGTGGAAAGGATCAGAAACCTTGCCTTAGAATGCAAGAAGCTAAGCAACATAAGTGCACAGACATACGAACGCCTCACGGAAGACCCAGAGCTTAGGAAATTGGAAGCCCAGCTAAAGGAGGTGTAGCAGCAGTCACTGACAATGCAAGAGCAGATGAAGTCACTCATTGTGGTCAAGAGAATGAGGAGATCACAAGAACAAAGAGTGGCCTGGATGAAGATTACTGCCATTTAGGGTAGAGTAATGGAAGTTACACAGAGACTATAGCTAGTGCAGGATGAAGCTTGCACGATTTTTGAATATATTGAAGGACAAGGATTGCATCTAGACCAAGTGGTTGTGAAAGTGGAACAGTGCCTAGAAAGGCATGTTCCAGAGAAAGTGATTCAGGAGTTCACTGAGCAGGAAGCTCTAGCAAAGCAGCAAGTCGAGGCAACTTAAGCTAAGATCAAGGCCTTTGAAGCAGTGTTTCCCATATATGAGTGACTCAGGATGAGTCACAGGTGAGTGTTGGGGGCTTGTTGGCCCTTGAACAAGTTTTGAGGAAACATTGGTCGTGTTTGACCACTTTTGGGACTTCGACAGGCTGGTCGAAGATGGAGCGCCCAGGCGAATCTGAGATTGTGGGATCTCACATATTTTTTGGACTTTTGGACCCAACAAAGGGTTTACTAGGGTTTTGTAATGGGTATGGGATATCGTCCCATGGGTTTACCCATGATTAGGCCTTTTTGTAAATGTATAAATAAGTAGCTAAGCGGTGTAAGAAGGACAATGAATATGGTGTGGTTGGCTATGTGAATAATATGTTGTAAGTACTAATGTTGGCTTAGTGCAAGAGGTTGTAATTTTCTTTGTGCAACATACTATGTAAAGTAAGGCTTTGTGCTACTAAGGAGTTGGCTTTGTGCCTTGACCTAATTTTGGGAAGGAGGATATGGTGCACAACACGCAGATCTCATGTCCTCTACAGAGTTTGGCTTTGTGGCTTTGTGCATAGGAGCAGATGAATGTAAGAATATTGAAGACTAACAAATAAGAAGAAGAAGTTGGTGGACGTATCCCCACACTAGGGTGAACCATGTATATCCTGTGTATTGATGTGCTTTGTGCAATGTGGATTATGTTGTTTATCTGCTTAGTGTTTTTGTTATAATGTATGATGAATGCATCTGATGTTGTTTCTTAGTTCTTAATGGTATTAAAGATAAATGAATGATAGATCTGAGCTAATTCTATGTGTTAAGTGATTGGACATGCTTGATCTTTATTGTTACTGTGTTCATTAGTAATAAGTGTTTAATCTACGATGCGAATGAGACTCAAGAACTAATGAATATTGTTGTCTAAGTGTTATTCTAAGTGTTGTAGTCACAGATCTGTGTCCCAGCTTGGTTGTAGACACTTGAGTCCTGCAACCCCCTTCTGCCTCTACCTTGGGTGAGACTGCATTTGCTTCGTAGGTGTTGTTGAAAGGGTCAGTATTTAGGGTTTTGTTGGTGCATTTTTGAAGCATTGAACCCTGGGTCTACCCCTGTGCCAACAATACCCAAGAGATATCTGCCATAATGGAAAGTGGAGACATAGACAACATATTATGGTCCTAGCTTAGCCAAGATTGTTAGAATAAGTTGGTCTACTTGTGTAGACTTATCAATACCACAAGATTCCAAGATCAACATTAAATATTTAAACTTGGTAAAGAAATCATGTATATTATCAAAAATTTTAGGATCCAAGGTATTCAATTCTACCTCAAGCATATGACCTCTCATCTCATCCTGCTTTCCAAATAGACTTCCCAAGGTGTTCCAGATATCATTTGGAGTATTTCATGTGGAAACATGAAACCATAAATCAGTTGAAATCAATTCAAGAAGAATTCATGTGGCCTTATCCTTTCGGTTTGCCCATCTGGTCTTCTCAATTGTTGTTGTAGGTTATGTTTCTATCCCCATCATCAAATTGTACAGTCTTTTCCTTCTGAGTTGGAATTAATCCTTGGGATTCCAATCAAAGTAATTGTATAATGTGAGGATTACCACCAAGTTTGACTGAATAATTGGTGTCATATCCATCTCTCCCACTATTTCTAAGAAACCCTAAAATTTTACTCTCGTTCTGCAAGTGAAAAAATTGAGAAATCACTGCAGAAAAATGGCACTTTTAGAGGTGGTCACACCTTTCCTTGAGACACAGAGTGACCATTCCATAGTGGTCGCACTCTGCTAGTGTATGGGTTGCAACCATTCTAGAATTGAGGTTGTCACACTTTTCCTTCATACACAGAGCGACAAGCTCTTGGTTGTAACACTTTGTAGTGTAATAGGGTGCGACAAGTCCTTGTCTCACCTTGGTAGTGTACTAGGGTGCGACAAGTCCAAAATTTCAAAAACCGTAAGGCCAGGGTGTGACTGTCACACCTTTCAACAAGGAGAGGGTGAGTAAAGTTCAACTTGTTGCTTTTTTCTACTAAGAAAGGGTGAAACAACGTCTCTTACATGTATTTTGCTCACCGAAACTTCAATTTTCCTCTTCTTTGGCTTGTCTGGCTTGCTCCAAGCAGCGTAGCTCTGATACCATGTCAATGTTTCATCAAAAACTGCACACAAGATCTAGCTAAAGCAATTATAAACAAATCTTATCAAGAAAGGACAGAAGATTCAATATGGAAGAATGAGAAAATATATTCACTTTACTTCAATGAACTAATCAATGATGATCATTGTGATATAATGAATGAGTGGAATACACTCATATATATGAAAGAACATTCTATAATTAAGAAAGGAAATCAAGCAATTAGCTTTCCTTAGGAATGCATGCATGCATAATAGTGATGATCTAAATAGAAAGTCTAAAATAGAACTAGTTAGTTAATGTTGGATCATTTTGTCATTGATGCCAATGGTTCGATTGATTGATGTCATTGATTGATGTCAAGTGATTGATTGATGTCAAAGGATTGATTGATGATTATTGATGTAATATAATATGTATTTTCCTTGATGAGAATGCATAGATGAATATGGATCAATGAGTTGTCATTGATACATGATGAAGATGGATCAATGCAGTTTCATTGATATATGATGCATTGTTAGAAAAATGTATAGATGACTCATTATTGTCTTATCATGATTGATAAGGTGCACAAACGGATGAACTCCAAAGTGGTCCCCTTATGGTGAAATCCCTCACGGGAAGACGCTTTGTGGATTGAGTTATCCTAGAAGAATGGTTGGA
>ML786693.1:468759-480954 GCA_009831015.1 Picea engelmannii | reverse complement strand
CATTTAACCTATTTAAAAAAAAAAAACATTACCACATATTTATGCACAGATACAAATGCGTTCTTTAGCAGAGCAGCCCTCAATGGCCTCAAATGCCAATTAACCACATAATCATCTTTAAGCACCTCAAACTCCTAAATCTCTTCAGTATTTAACTTGGAGCCATAGCATTCTAGGAAAATAGTAGGATCTCTGGAGAGTAGAGCCGCTAACAGATCTTTGACCTCAAAGTGTAAAACGAGCTCCTCTCTGGTCTGCATGGCATACGACAAATGGAGGTCTACGAGATTCGATAACCTCTCTGATATCTTGTCCATAAAATCTTCATCCAATCGATCTCTCTGAAATTCTTCTCCTATTTCTCTTAACCTCAAAATCCTCAAAAATATAGATATATAATGAAAACCCCAGTGCGTATACGAACACCTTCAAGAGAATACGGACCTTAATTCCTAAAGAAATCACCGCTAGAGATTGACATTTGGGATATATTTATCATGGTATCATTAGGACACTTCCCATCTTAACAAAAATCAAATACGCACTACTACTATCAGCCATGTTCCCTGCCTGTTTGACATCGCAGCATGCTCTACTTCGGCTCATGGTGAAAGAAATCCCGCTATCGAAGTTTCACTCCATAATCAACAAACCTGCAATACCAAGGGAAAGATAAACCCCCGACTATTCCTAGCTCCCGACCACCACCAAGACTTCGCATTGGTCTCAAGTTATTGCAGTCGAACCAGACCCTATTCTTATATGTTCTTCCATGCTAAGGAAATAGCTTATTAGCTGATGCCAGATATTTCAATCCCCAACACTACTTTACTGGACACTGTGTTTCCATTAGAATTAATATAAGAAAACTAGGCACGAATTTAAAATCACCAACGAAACAAAAAAAACCAAACATCTTACCATCTTCTGTCACAGAATTCACGAACAACACTCAAACACATGAATTGCAGTTTGGAGAAGCAACTTGGAATACTGGACATCTGATTTTTTTAAACACAATGGATGCAACAGCCAATGCTGCAGCTATTTCACCAGCAACTTTTGAACCAGGATCATCTTTGGTAACCTTGTAAACTATTCTGGGCATGTCCATGTCTTTTGGTATCTCCCAGCAATTGTGATCTACATAGGGTTCACCGACCTGCACGTATAAAATGTCCGGATAAGCTGCTGCTTTGAGGAGATAATCTATAGTCCAACGGATTGAATTCTTAGCATTTTTCAGTTCATCACCCATGGCCCTTACGAAATCTATCACACTCCATGATAGAATCATGGTTGTAAAATCCATAGGGAAACCAAATTTTAGATTGTCTCCTGCATCATAGTACCCTCCTACCAAGTCCACATTTTCATCTGATCCATCTGCTAAAGTTGAGTCTTTTCTCCAATTCAAGCGTTGATTTGCAGGCAGTTTTCCTGATCTCTGGCCTTCAAAGAACAAAATACTTTTAGACAAAGCATCTCTATAGTTATGAAATACAGTGGTTGTTATTGCTCCGTGTAAGACCAAGGATGAAACCAACATTGCTAATAAACATTGTGATAGCCCAGTGCCCATTCTCCCTGAATATATCATGAATATATACTCATCGAATATATACTCTTCCTTCGCCCGTGCGAGCTTACCGTCGAGGGTCTCTCTCAGTCTTCTGGCAAAAGGATAGTACAACATCAACACCTTCACCGACACAGTAGCGAACATAGCCATTTGAAACTGATTTACAGGAGCATAAGGCATATTTACAATCTCTAAAAAATAGAGTGGAGAGGCGGTAGAGGAGAGAGGCGGAAGTGAAGGACGCGTTTAGGGTTTGGAGAGCTAGTGTAGGGTTTTGGAGGGATAAGAGGGCACGTGGACCTCATGCGAGGCCCATGATCATTTGGATTTAAACATTTTTTTTAATTGGTTTTAAATTTAAGTAATTTTTTTTTGTTTTAAATTTTTATTTATTTATTATTTTTTTTATATATATTATTTTGTGTTAATTATTTTATTTTGTTTTAGTTATTTTTTATTAATTAATCCTTCAAAATAATTAAAATATTATTTAATATTTTAAAGTAATTGAGGTTGTCTTAAACATTAAATTATAGAAGGATTAATTCTAAATTTAATTTTTTTTTTTTTATTTATTCATTGTAAAAAAAAAAAATTAATTAAATTAATTTCAAATTTTAACTTTATTTCAGAGCATTAATAATATTGATTAATAAATGACTAGTGGTTACATTTTGATTAATTAATTAAATGGCTAATTAATTAAAATTTGTAATTAACATAGCATTACAATTCGAATAAAATATATTTTGGATTAGAAATAAAATTTTAGAGGTCCATGGGTTTTGAACCCAAGACCCCCACCAAGCAAAGCGCCTTAAGAAGAGCACTAATGCCAACGTGCCCTCATGAGTCTTTACAAATAGATTCTTATACTTAAATATATTAATGGTAAAAGAGTGTATTCTGAAGTATAAACTCTGATTATCAAAGCGTCAGGCTCACGAGACCTTACACACAATTCATCGAGCCAATTTCTGAGCCCTTTCATTCCATTCCACCAGTCAAAGTCAAGCACTAAGCTCCAATTCTTGAAAACCATTCTACAATCCTTAAAGACTCTCACCTACAGCCACCGAGACACGTAATTCAACGCTTATGTACAACACGCCAAGGAAAGCTCACAAGTCAAGCATCGGAGGATATTTAATCATAAGCAAAAATTTTAAAGGACTTAGACTAGGACAAGCGGGAAGGAGGTGACATACACACTAGGAGAGTAGGCTAGAGGAATTGGCGAGTATGGCGCAAGGCTAGCATAGCTACAGGGCAAGGGAACCAATAGTTTTCTTAGGCAAAGAAATCAAGCTTAGACGCTTTAACCCTAACCTAGCCAATCCCCTAAAGAGAGCAATGTCTGTTTACCGATAAGTAAAGAAAAACTTACGCCTAACCTTTTTTCTAGTTTGAGTAGCACCAATTTGAAACGTCCTTGAACTCACCTTGACAACTTTGATTGATGCAGGTTAAAGCATACAGGATGGTCAGGACTCGAGGGAATCGAGGTAGGGGAGCATCGTCATAGGCACCGCCAACACCGCTAGTGACACCACCACCATCGCCCGACCTAGCTCTCATACTGCACTCGTTGGAGGCCATTAATGAGACTTTAAAGGGGATACAACCAGCAGGGACCGAAGTGGAACCCCCACCGTCTGGAACAGGTAATCCAGAAACGTCAAGGGATTTAGGGGGAGGACCTCCACCCGAAGACATCACTCGAGAATTGTAGAAGATCAAACTTCTGGAGTTTGTCGGGGGTCACGCCAGTGAAGGCGTGGAAGCATGGTTGGAAGGCATGCTAAGGTGTTTTGCCTTAAGGGACTATGCATCCAACTCAAAGGTGAAAATCACAATTTTTCAGTTAAGAGACAACGCCCTGAACTGGTGGGGCAACCTGGAAAGACAATTGCATCTTACCCCAGACACAATATCTTGGGAACTTTTCAAGGAGAGGTTCCGAAGGAAATATATATTAGCCTATTATGAGGAACAACAGGTAGGGGCATTTCATGCCTTAGTGCAGGGAAACATAACTGTAGAAGAATATGAGATCAGATTTCTGGAATTGGTCAAATATGTTTCGTATATGGATAATGACCAACGACGGGTAGAATTCTTCGTCTATGGATTGAACCCTAAGATAAGAGCTATGGTGCGGATGTGGAAACTGTCTTCGGTAGCGAAAGCTTTTGAAAATGCGCGTTATGCGGAGAAACACATGAACTTAACCGGGGGTACAAAACTGACATTTCCGCATTGTCCTGGATTCGTCAGGAAGGCCCCTAGGACATTTCCCAGGGGAGGGGGCTCAAGGCCACTGCCATATGGTAATAGAGTCGCGCCAAGGACAGTAGCCACAGGGATTTAAATGGCAGGGAGTGCAGCATCTCATTCATCACCAACAACGCAGACAGGTCCACAACCATCTTAGGGAACAACTAGTAGGGGCAGGGGTTCCAGGGGAAGGAACTCATTTGAGAGACAGTCACATAACATTGCATAGGTTCAATCTTGTGTTACCTGTTGGGGGTGCGGAGGACCCCATTACTAGCGTGACTGGCCAGAGTTATAATTAGGGTTCGTGCATAGAGAAGGAAAGGTACTGATGGGGAGAGCAAGTAGCAACCACCAGATTTACGCAACACTTAATAATCGTCAGGCCGAACATCAATCCACAGTGGTGGAGTCATCAGGTACGCTAAATCATATCAACATTAAGATTTTATTTGATTCTAGTGCTATATATAGTTTCATTTCACCATCTTCATTAGAAAAGAGTGGGTTGGCAGCCTACGAGCACGATGACTATAAACAAGTCGAGATGGCTTCGGGGGAAAAACAAGAAGTAGGACCTAGCATTGATAATTGCATAGTCGACTTGGGAGTGTGTACTACTAGGTTGAAGGTATATGTCACTGCTCTTGGGGCATATGACCTAATCATTGGAATGGATTGGTTAGTAGCTCACTGAGCTTTGGTAGATTGTTTCGCAAAGAGGGTGCTTTGTGTCGACGATGAGGGAAGGCCAGTAGAGATCCAGGGTGTACGGAGAAAAGTGTCATTACACTTTATATCAACTATGAAGGTTAAGTGATGCTTGAGACAAGGGTGTTGATTATATGTAGTGGAAGAAGTGAATGAAAGGAAGGGACCCTCATTGGATCAGTACCCGGTACTGTCAGAATTTAAGGATGTTTTTCTGAACGGGTTACCAGGTTACCTCCTGAGAGGGAGCTTGATTTTACTATTGAGCTAAAACTTGGTGCAAAACCAATTTCCAAGACTCCGTATCGGATGACAGCACCGGAACTTTGTGAATTGAAAATGCAGTTGAAAGAGTTACTGGACTTAGGGCTAATAAGGCCCAGTGTCTCACCTTGGGGTGCACCAGTAATTGTTTTAAAGAAGAAGGATGGATCCTTACGACTGTGTATAGATTACAAGGACTTGAATCGTGCTACAGTGAAAAATAGGTACCTGATGCCATGAATAGATGACCTCTTCGATCAGATGAAAGAAGCAGTGGCATTCTCAAAGATCGATTTGCGATCAGGGTATCATCAATTAAGGATTAAGGAAGGCGATATCCCAAAAAACTGCCTTTCGAACTAGGTTTGGACATTAAGAGTTTGTCGTAGTACCTTTTGGATTGACCAATGCGCTAGCCGTATTCATGAGCCTCATGAATGACGTATTCCGGAAGTACTTAGACCGTTTTGTACAAGTCTTTCTAGATGACATCCTCATTTGTTCCAAGAATGAAAGAGAACATGAGGAACACCTACGAGTAGTGCTATCCTGCCTTAGGGAGAACAAATTGTATGGGAAGTTGTCAAAGTGTTCCTCGTCCAAAAAGAAATTCATTATTTAGGTCATATCATTTCCAGCAAAGGAATCTTTGTGGACCCAGAAAAGGTAAAGTCCATTATGGAGTGGCCAGTGCCAAAAAATGCCCATGAGGTGAGAAGCTTCATGGGGCTAGCAGGTTATTACCGGAGATTTGTGGAAGGATTCTCAAAAATAGTGAAACCCATCACTACTTTGCAATGCAATGGGGTTAGGTATGAATGGACAGAAGAATGTGATAGTGCATTCATCGATCTTAAGAGATTACTAACTAGTGCACCAATTCTACGAGTGTCGGATATGGAAAAGGACTTCACCATCTGCACAGATGCCTTGAAGCAAGGGTTGGGGGCCATGCTAATGCAGGAGGGAGGAGTGATAGCTTATGCATCAAGGAAGTTGAAGAAACACAAAGAGATATACACGACTCATGATTTAGAGTTGGCATCTGTAATGCTATCTTTGAAAATTTGGAGGCACTATCTTGTTGGGCGAAACTTTGAGTTCAAAACGGACCATCAAAGTTTAAAACATCTCTTCACTCAAAGGGATCTGAATGTTAGGCACAGACGGTGGAGTGAGTTTATGAGTGAGTATGATTTTGGTATTTCGTACATCAAGGGAAAGGAAAATGTGGTCGCAGATGCCTTGAGTAGGAGAGCACGTAACTTCTCCTTGATACACTTAAAATTCAACCTAAGGGAACATGTGTTGATGCAACTCCAAGGAGACAGTTGGTATTTAGAGGTTACTTCAAACCTCCAAAGTGGGAGGTAGTTAGATCCAAAGTATGAAGGATATAGTCTGGAAGCAGACGGACTATTAAGATATTGAGGAAGCATGTACATCCCTGAAAGTGGGGATATTTGAAGCATCATATTGAAGGAATCCCATAGAGAACTTTATTGTGCACATCCGGGTGTGAGGAAGATGTATGCATACATGAGGAAGCTCTTCTTCTGGGTAGGCATGAAGCGCGATGTAGTCCATTTCGTTGCTAAGTGCCTAGAGTGTCAACAAGTGAAAGTCGACCACCATCACCCGACAGGCCTCCTACAACCACATGATGTTCCTATATCCAAGTGGAAAGTCATCTCTATGGATTTTGTTGTGGGGTTGCCGCTCACATCTCATAGACACAATGGCATTCTTGTGATAGTGGATAAGTTAACCAAGAGCGCTCATTTTATTTCGGTTAGAGACACTTACGATGTCACTGATGTGGCACATGTGTTTGTAAGTGAGGTTATCCATTTGCATGGGATACATAAGAAGATCATTTCAGATAGGGAATCCAGATTCACTTCTAGGTTTTGGACAAGTTTGCAGTCAGCGTTGGGGACTCAGTTGAACTTAAGCACAACTTATCATCCTGAAACAGATGGGAAAACTGAGAGAGTAAATCAAGTCATGGAAGACATGCTCAGGATGTATGTCATGGATAATCAAACCCAGTGGGAGAAGTACCTACCTTTGGTAGAGTTTTCCTACAATAACAATTTTCATAGCTCCATCGGAATGCCACCCTACAAAGCTCTGTATGGAAGGCCATGCAGAATGTCGTTGAGTTGGGATAGACTAGAAGACTGAGTAACAGTTGGGCCAGAATTGATTCAAGAGATGGAGGAACAGGTGATTCAGATTAGGCAGAGACTAAAGGAATCACAATATAGGAAGAAAAGTTATGCGTATGCACACATGACCGACCGAAGTTATGAAGTGGGAGACCAGGTTTTCATTCGTATCAGGCCTAATAAGAGTACCATACGATTTGGGAAGGGGACAAAGTTTTCACCTCGATTTATAGGACCATTCAAAATCCAAGAGAAAATTGGACCCATTGCCTATCGTCTCGTACTGCCACCCCACTTGCATAAAACTCACAATGTTTTTCATGTATCTATTTTACATCATTATGTTGTTGATGAATCACATAAACTAAATTGGAAGGAATTGCAGGTATCGGACGTGGGAACCCTCACAGTAGAACCGTTACGCATATTGGACCATAGATTCTGACAGCTCAGGAACCGTCCGGTAGACCAAGTTAAGGTCCAATGGGACAAGTATAGTCCAGGATCTGCTACTTGGGAAGACACCGAGACACTACGATGAGACTATCCCTCACTTTCTGACCACCTCGAGAATATGTTTCTCGAAGGTTGCGTGTATGTAACACCACCTTTTGACTTAAACAGATAGGATTACCTGAGGCCTATATACTTTATTTTCTAGTCACAATGAAACTATTAAGTGATACACTTAAACTTTAAAATGTATGAACTTTTATGAATGTTTAAATGTTATTGATGATGATGTATGTAATGTGATATACTATGTGAATGTAAATTTTACGAATGTTTAAATATTATTGATGATGATGTATATGATGCGACATATTGTGAGAATGTGAATTTAATGAATGTTTATATGCTATTAGAATGATGTTGGATATGATGCAATCTATTTTGGTAAATGATAATCTTATGAATGCGTGTTGAAATTGAATTATGGGATATTATGAGATCTATTTCTAACTGAAAAACTTTGATGTTAAATTGTTGATACAAGGATACCAAATAGAAATGATGATTGTATGCAATTACATGATGATAATGCATAGAAAAGTATGAGTTTGTGTTACATACTAATCTGGAGGTTATGGGCTACGAAATAGCCAACATAATGATGATGGAAGTGGATATCATGACCACTAGCCGAGAAACATTATGGTACAAATATTTGTATGTGAAATTATATTGGTTGGATGCATTTCTATGATATGTGGACCAATGCAGGATTTCAGGTGATGACACTATCCAAAACCGAATAAACAATAACAAAACCCCCAACAACACAGTGCCACTGTATATTCCATTGTAGGGTGTGGACCCTAGTTATGATTAGGAGGGGTGGAGGCATTTCCCATCGTGTATCCTCCAAAACCTGAAGTCATGGGAGGACGGTGTTAGTTCACGCTCCCCAAGACGTGTGATGATGACTGTTAGTTTCCTGCTAGGGAAGCTTGGTCGAGATAGTGACACTTCCGCTTACGGGTTCTATTTGGAGTTAGGTCAATATAGTTGATGCTCCAAGATAGTCTAGCAGAGGAAGGATAGGAATGGAGATGCAAGTAAGTTAGGGAGGAAGGATGAGTAGAAATAGTTGAGAAAGTATGGAGATTTGTCTTATGGTGGAATTTAATGTTTTCCCTTCTAAAAAGAAAATGTGTATATATGAATATTCATAATTACATAACTAAACCACAGTTGTCTAAATAAAATTGTCGAACCGGATAATTGTAATTAAAGGATTTCTCAAACATTTGATTGGTTTATTGTCTGTTATAAAAGACTAGTCTTGTTGATTGGATTGGATCATACCTAAATTACTAAAGGATGATAGTTATTGATTATTAGTACATGCATGAGACTTGTATGTACTAGCTACACATGCATTTCTTGTACATGTACACTAGTATGTATGATTTTTCTTGGCTTACTTACTAATAGTGTCAATTATTTGTTATGAATGTGTGAACCATGTTTCTTTTCCTTTGTACCACGAGATACCTTAACTTCGGGACGAAGTTTCCTGAAGGGTGGGTGTATGTAACAACCCTAGTTGAATATATGCTTAGGGATTATTAAGTAAAAAGCAATTAATTAGATAATTAATTGTCCTAATATAGTTTTAATTAAACAATGATTAGCATTAATAATATTAATTAAATATTTATTTAGTTTATAACTTTTGATTAATTAATTAATTACATATCACATTCAATGACATAGGCAATAAATTAAGGGGCTTAATAATTTTAATTTATTTAATTAATTGCTTTACGTATGCAGGAGGGGATAAGAAACATTAAATGGAGGGGATAAGATAATAAATAAGAGGATAAGACATTGAATAAAAGGATAAGGAAATTAATGAGGGGGAGGAGAGTCGGTGAAGGAGGGATATGACAGGAGGAGTCTTACGAGAAGGGGGATCATTCTTTTGTGGGAGGCAGGAATCATTTTGGAGGGAGGAGGATATATTTTTGTGGGGGATTTCTCTGTGAGGAGTTTGGGCTTTGGAGGTTTGGTGAATCAGAAGCAAGGGGCACCGGTTTGTTAGGGGTTTTGGGCACGGGGGCCAGGATATCCTTACGGTATCCTGGAGCTAGGAGTCGGACATGCTGCTCCTAGCTGGAAAAGAGGAAAACACGGTTTTGGGCAGTGTTTGACACAGTTTCAAATTCAGCATTGGACTAACGGAGCAGCGGTATTTAGCATCAGAAGAAGGTATTTTTTTATTATGAGTTGCTAAGTTATTTCATGTTGTAGATAGATTTTTTATTCTTGTCGAATATCATATGCTCATATGTTGGTGAATGAATTATTTTTGTATGAGAAAGAATTAGATGCTAAATTGAATTAAATTTTATATTTTACGGTCTCTACAAAGAGTGTGTGCAACTTTATCTAGGTTCATTGAAGATATTTTGCATCACTAACTAACTTGAAACTGTGTTTTAGGAAGAATCAACCATTTCACCACGAAGTGTTGGTATCGAGGTTCCATGTGTTAATTGACCATTTTAATAGATTAAAATATTACAAATATTGATGAATCACATCAATTTCAGCTATCATCTTCAAATCCTATATAACAAATATATAACATGAGGTGATGGAATTAAGTTTGGGAAAACAATTGTTTGAAACAAGACCGAGACTTTCATTAAAAGGTTCTTTTATGCAATTTTTTGTCTGGACCAAAAATCACATTTTGAAATTTGAAACAAGATACCTAGATGTTTTCAAAATTTCAAACTCAAAACAACTCTCAAAATTCAAATTTGACTCTCGCAAGAGTGAAAATGCATAGTTAGACTCTCTCACCTATGAGTTGGGTTGCACTTTATGGATTTTTTATACAACTTAATTTACATGAAAGTTGGAATTGTGACCACTTGTTTGAAATTCCTATCCATTATCTATGTCTTTCAAAAAAAATGGTTCATTGATTATGATCTATATGGGGAAGTTACGCTTGTTCGAAGTTAAGTAGCTCCAATGTTCATGCATAATCCCAAGGTTAGGTTTCTAGTATTTCAAGTAAATTTTAAAATTACACCTAAAATAATTTTGGTATATTCTCATAATGTTTCCTTTCCTATTCACAAAATTCAACAATTTGACTTTAGAAAATGGCTCAAACCATTTTATCCCTAGTCATCACGATGACTCATTTGGAGGTATGGTAGTTGGTTGAATTTACTCTCTAGGTTATGCCACCAACAACTCCTTGCTAAGTGAGATTGATATGGGAGGTCATATTATTCTTGGGTATTCAAAGATACAATTAAAAAAAATGAAAAGACTCTCTAGAGATATCTTCCAAAAACAAGTTAGAAATGCATACCATGGAATGGTCTAGGGCTTATGGCAACCTATATACCACCTCGTAATCTTGGAGACGTTTCATATGCATTGATTTCTTTGATTCATCATCATCATTCCATGATCCAAGAACTAATGTTTTGATTCATCATCATCATTCCAGAATCCAAGAACTAATGGAATGTAGGCATAGATCTCACTTCCCTACTAGCAAAATAATTATAGGTAATTTTGGGATCTTAGCAAGCATATATTTGATGGTAATTAATGCACATTGTACAAATTCCCAAGAATATTTCATAGACCTTAGAGTTTGTAGCTATGGAATTACCACTCATAATATTATCACTGAAACCCCAGAAATGATAAACCCGTATCAATGAAACATCAAAAAATCAAAATATAGCTCGGCCCTTGTAGTGGAATCACCAAGACAAATTCAACTCTTGAATCTTTTCACTTGAAAAAAAAAACCATAGAAATCTAGAATTATAGAAAGGGAAATCATCATTCTATGTAAAGCTCCATGCATTGTGTAAGGAGCGTAGATAGAACAATTCTCTAAGCATATTGGTTTTGCAAAAATGGTCTTAACATTGTAGTAATGTTGTCAACAAAAACTTTAAAATCAACCCCTAAATCAAAAAGTGGTGCTAATTGCAGCACCTTTTTTTTTAGCTTAAAACTACAACTTCTTTGAAACCTTCAAACTTGACAACCGGTACCATTGCAGCCAAAACCTTAAAATCAACTCCCAAATAAAAAATGGCACTCTTAGTAGCACCCCCCTTTTCTTTTAGGGATAAAATTGCAAGTTTTTTGAAATCATAGCCTTGAAAACTAGTACCCTTGGAACCAAAATCTTAAGACCAATCCCCAAATAAAAAAGAGGCACTATCATAGCACCCTCTTTTTTCTGATCTTAAAATTGTAACATTTTAGAAACTATGGCCCAAAAATCTAGTACTATTGCAAAGAGAATCGTTAAAAAGAAAAATAAATGAAAAATATATAAAAATAAAAAACGAAAAAAACAAAAAAGAGAGAGAAAAACCAAAATAAATTTAAAAACAAATCTTTCAAATTAGAAAAATAAAACATAATTTAAAAAAAATAAAAATAAAAAGAAAAAAATATAAAAACGTGACAAAGGAACTCATCCAACCATTAAAGCATACAACACATTGCCTTTCAAGAAAAACAATTTTGGATGTGGCCTCAAGGTGGGGGAACTCATGAGTTTGAGGGGAGGGGCAATGCCTAGCATCACCCCTTGCCCCCAAATTCATGAGTTCCTTTGTCCTATTTTTTTTTTTTTAATGTTTTATTTTATTTTATTTTATTTTTCTAAAAAATATATATTTATTTCTT
>ML786693.1:452929-468319 GCA_009831015.1 Picea engelmannii | reverse complement strand
ATTTAAAAAGAAATCATATTTTTTTTCCCTATTTTTGATTTTATTTATTTTTTATTTTTTTTAAGATTTGTTTTGCAACAACACTAGAATTTTGGGCCATGGTTTCTAAAATTTTACAATTTTAAGTTCGAAAAGAAAAAAAAGGGTGCTACTAATAGCACCACTTTTTGATTCATGTGTTGGTTTTAAGATTTTGGTTCCAAGAGGTCAAGGCCACAATTTGAAAAAGCTTGCAATTTTATTCATAAAAAAAAAGAGTTGCTACTAGGAGCACCACTTTTCAATCTGGGGATTGATTTGAGGATTGATTTTTAGTTGCAAGGGTATCAATTGTCAAGTTTGGAGGTTTCAAAGAAGAAGTAGTAAGTGGTTATTGAAGTATGAGAACAACGTGTGCATCACCAAATAACCACAACCACTGAGGTACACTAATTCCATAAGGACATTAAGAAGATGAAATCACTTTGAATATATGTGCTAGTACATTTAGTTTTATTATTATCAATCATCATTATTACAGATATAAAGGCTAATTAGTATTTTGGATGCCAGAGATAGCAGAAAATAAAAGTGTCACTCATGAAAAGTGTAATTTGTGAAATGAACTATAACAAACACAATTACTAACTTAAACAAAAACTGCGACCTTAAAATGAGAACTCTATCCCTAAAAACCCATATTTTTGTCAAAAACATCAAAATCAATCCATTTTTTGAAAAATGGTGCTATCAGTAGCACTTTTTTCTAGGTTAAAATTACAACATTTTTCATCCATGGCCTTAACAATCTAGTAATGTTGTCGAAAAAACCCTTAAAATCAACCCCCAAATCAAAATGTGGTGCTAACAGTACCACAATTTTTTTATTTTATTTTTAGCTTAAAACTACAACTTCTTCAAAACCTCTAGATTTGACAACCGGTATCATTGCAACCAAAACCTTAAAATCAACCCATGAATAAAAAAGTGGTGCTCTTAGTAGCACCCCCCTTTCTTTTAGTGATAAAATTGCAAGTTATTTTGAAATCATGACCTTGACAACTAGTACCCTTTAAACCCAAATCTTAAGACCAACCCCCAAATCGAAAAGAAGCACTTTCAATAGCACCATCTTTTTTTCGGGCTTAAAATTGTAACAATTTAGAAACATGGCCCAAAAGCCCAATTGTTGTAGACATCATCATAAAAAAGAAAAATAAATTTAAAAAGTAAGAAGAAAACAAAAAATAGGGAAAAAAATACCAAAAAAAAAACACATAAATTTATTTAAAATTAAAAAATAAAAATTAACCATTTTAAATTATAAATAAATAAAAAATATTTTTTAATAAACGAAAGAAAAAAAAGAATAATTAAAAAACAATTATTAATAACAAAATACCAAAAATAATAAAACATGACAAAGGAACTCGTGAGTTCTTCTTTTTTCGAGGCGGTGTGAGCGGACATGAGATGATATCACGCATCGCCCCTCAAGAGTGGTGGATTTGGATGTGGACTGAGGGTGCGGGGAACTCACGAGTTTGGGGGGAGGGGAAATACCTAGCGTTTTCCCTTCCCAGACATTGCCCCTCCTCAAACCCATGAGTTAATTTGTAATGTTTTGTTTTTGTTTTATCTATATTTTTCTCATATATATATGTGTGTGTGTGTGTGTGTGTTTAGTTTTAAAAAAATTATATATATTATTATTTTTATTTTATTTTTATGTTTTTTTTTCATTTTTATTAAATTTTCCCTTTTCTCCTTTTAATAAAAATAGTCTTTTTGTTTGTTTGTTTGTTTTTAATTTTTATTTAAAAAGAAATTATGTGGGTTTTTTGTTTTTTCGTTTGGAGGTTTTCCTCTCTTTTTGTTTGTCTGCTTTTTTTCGTTTCATCTTTTTTTTTATGATTTTTTTGCAACATTGGGATTTTTAGCCATGGTTTCTAAAATGTTACAATTTTAAGACATAAAAGAAAAAGAGGTTGCTATTGATAGTACCACTTTTTTATTTGAGTGTTGGTCTTAAGAATTTGGTTCCAAGGGAACTAGTAATCAAGGCCACAATTTAAAAAAACTTGCAATTTTATTCATAAAAAAGGGGGCTACTACTAGGAGCACCATTTTTCAATTTGGGGGTTGATTTTAAAGTTTTGGTTGCAAGGGAACCAGTTGTCGAGTCTAGAGGTTTCAAAGAACGAGTAGTTTAAACCTTAAAATAAAAAAATGGTGCTATTGTTAGCATCATTTTTCAATTTAGGGGTTGATTTTAAGGTTTTTGTTGACAACATGATCCAGGTGGATATTGGTGGCAACCCACCTATTCCAACTAGCTCCTCGTGTTCGTTTTTTATTCAACATGTCTTTTTGTACTGCTTTATAATTGTGAGTTCTACACTTTTGGGGCTGTTTGAAGCGTGACACATTCTCCAAGTGGATACATGTGGCCTCTCACCTAATCCAACTGGCTTATTTTGTATGTTTTCATGTTAGCACATCTTGTTGTACTTCCATGGCTATTTTGGGGCCTTAAACATTGTTTTCTTGACTCGCCACAGTCAGAATATAGACAGAGTTAGATTCTAATGGTGGAATGTGTATTTATCTGAAAGACCTTTCCAACGGGCTATCACGTGCCTGAAACGGAGGTCGTATGCAAAAGTTATGACCCTAGGAAGTTGAGGTACCAAATTACACCAACTTATGCATAGGGCCCACATGACTTTTGGTGTTTCACCTTCTAGGGTTAGGTTTTTTAGATGTCTATGGTTTTGGAATTCATGAGTAATATCAAAACGGCCTCTGGAGACTCATTTTAATCCAGTATGATCAAACGAATGTGCGTAGTAGCCACATCTCTTCTCAAAGATAGCTACCACCATTCGAGCAAGTTTCAGTTCTACAGTTTTACAGTTTCAGCCTATTTCACTATTTAATAGAAGATATTGTTCACCGGATATTTTTGTTATGCTTCCTATCTCTATTTTTATTGGATTCAGTCTGTTAATCAATTCGTTCCACTCCTAAATCTAGATCAGTGGTATCAGAGTCGTTTTCTCTTCATTTATTTTTCTTCATGCATGTCCCCAACAAGGTCTAGGTACAAGAAGTTGGGACTTGAACCAATCAATCCATTACTAGATCGGTTGCGTCGAGCCTGAAAATAACCCATGGGAGATGAAAAGAAAGATGATGGAGCAGGATATCCTATTAAAATGTTTCTTGAGGAAGCCCTTGCACGACAAAGGAATGAAATGATGGACAACTTTGCACAGATCCTTCGAGGGTTTCCCATGGGAGAAGCATCTTCATCAAGCGGCCATGCAACCCCCTTTAAGGTATAGGTAAATTTTGATACTCCATTATTTGAAGGATTGATACATGCAAATGTTGTAGATAAATGGTTGAATCTACTCGAAGGATATTTTTTTGTCCACAATTTTTCCGATAGGGAAAAGATCACTTTTTCACTCCTCAAGGGCATTCCCCATGTTAAAGACTGGTGGGATACTTACTCTGAGGAAAGGGCCATGGAGGAATCTGCAATTTTTTTGGTGGTCCCTATATGGGATTCCTTCCAAGATGCCATTAAATAACAATACTACCCTATTGTAATATACAAGGACCAGTACACCAGATGAACCACCCTACTTCAAGAAAGGGACCATATAATACCAAACTTCACCAATAATTTCCATACCCTATGCACCAAATTGGGTATCAAAGATTATGAGCATCATCTGGTGCTCAAATACCACGGTTGTTTACATAGATACATTCAAAAACATAAATGGAGTTCCTGGGCATCGCTTCATTGGGCATGACTTATAGATATGTTGTCAAGATCGAGCAGAAATTAAAGAAAAAACGATGAGAGTTTGGATCTGCAAACCCCTCATAGCCGAAGCATGGAAAAGGAAACCCCAACCCACACAGCAAGGGAACAAGTCAAGATGGCTACCCTTAGGAAACTTTGTCCAAGCTATAACACAAGAAGGGAAACAAGAAGACAAAGAAGGACATGGTAAAATGGTGTGAGTACCATAAAAGTCATTGGCACAACATAAATGAATGTTGCTCCAAGTAGTCCCTCATGGTTGAGATGAAGGCTTTCGAGTGAGAGGTCGATTCTGATTCCGAGCCAAATCCTGAAGGAGGGAAGTGGATTATCGATGTTGAATCCAGTGCCACGGTCGCTACCACCAAAGTCTGGTCAAGCGAACCAGAAGAACCAGAGGAAGGGGAACGCCTCTTTCACTCACAGATGTGGGTCAAGCGAGCTCTGATTCATTTAATTGTCGACAGTGGTAGTCAGAAGAGCCTGATTTCAATAGATTTCGTCAAGTAGTTGAACTTTCCAACGACACTGCACCCGCAAACCTACACCATCTACTGGCTTCATCAAGGAAGAGATCTCTATGTTAACCAACAGTGTTGTCTTCCCTATGGAATAAAGCCTTTCAAAGATGAGGTATTATGTGATATTGCTCCCCTTGAAGTTTGTGATGTTCTTTTAGGACAACCATATTTGTCAAAGCGTCATGTTGTGTATGATTCTATATCGCATAGTGTTATTATTACTTTGGGTAGACAATTGTACAGGATCCCAGAGGTGGCACCACCTACTGCTATTTCTTTAATCTTTGTTAAACAATGGAGTAAGGTCATTTCACAAATCAGGAAGTTTGTCTTCTTTGTGATCCATGCTCATAGTAAGAAAAAGGTCTCCACCACATCCGTGGCCTCTACACATTGTCATTTTTTGAAGAAGAAGTAGTGGACGGGATCGTGGAAGAATATAGAGACATCTTCGCCTCACCTACAGGGGTACCAACACACTGCCAAGTCAAGCATCCAATTTATCTGACCCCTGTCGCAACTCTACCTAATGGACCAGTCTATCGACATTCACTGATGGAGAATGAAAAAATCAGGTGTCAGATCCAAGAGCTTCTTCAAAAGGGGAACATTATACCTAGCTCCTCTTCTTGCAAAATCCCAATTGTATTGGTGCAGAAGAAGGATGGGACTTGGTGACTCTGCATTGATTACAAAGACTTAAACAAAATCGCAGTTAGGAACCACTAACCCATTCCCAAGATTGATGACCTTCTTGACCAACTCAAGGGGGAAAATTTCTTCAGCAAGATTGACTTGAAGTCTGGCTACCACCAAGTTCCCATCAAACCAAATGATGTATGGAAGGCAGTCTTCAAGTCTAAAGAATGTTTCTACGAATGGCTAGTCATGCCCTTTGGCTTAACAAATGCACCAACCACTTTCATGAGGTTGATGCATGATGTATTGAGACCCTCACCAACTCCTTTGTGGTCATATTTAGATGACATCCTCATCTTTAGTAGAATGTGGGAGGAGCACATGTGGCATATTCAACAAATTTTGATCTCTCTGTGGCAGCATAAGCTTTATGTCAACCTGGAAAAATTCTCTTTTGGTGTGAATAGGGTCCAATACCTGGGCTACATTGTTGATGAGAATGGGGTACATTTTGATCCAACTAAGATCCAAGTCATCTGTAATTGGCTAGCCCCGACCAAACTGACTGAGTTTCAGAGCTTCTTGGGACTAGACAATTTCTACCGATGGTTCGTGTTGGGATTCTCCCATATTTAATGGGCCCTCATCCAAGTGGCCAAGGGTGGTAGTAGGGCCAAGTTCATGTGGGGGAATGAGAATCAATGAGAATTTGATTATTTGAAACATCGTTTGTGCTCAGCTCCAGTACTCTCTTTACCTGATCTGCAAAAACCATTATAGATTGAGACTGATGCATCTGACTATGTTGTGGGCGCAATTCTCACTTAGCAGGGGCATCTGGTGGCATATCATCGTGAGACACTCTCTGATATTGTCCAGAAATACCACACATATGACAAGGAAATGTATTCCATTGTACAAGCCTACCACCAATGGAAACATTACATTGTGGGGAAAGAGACGATCATACACATAGATCACAAGCCTCTACAGTTCATACAGAAATAGGGGAAATTGCAAAATGACCTCCATCAGAAGTAGTCCACCTACCTGTAGCAATTCCATCTCAACATTAAGTATAAGACGGGTATCTCCAATCGTGTTGTTGACTACCTTAGTCGGCCTCCTGTGGATGCACTCACCACTATGCTCCATTCTTGTGGACATGAAACATCGGAGTGGTCCCAACTTTACCAGCAAGATCCGGACTTCACCACCACAAATCAGCTCTTGGGTACAGGCGCCACTGTCACTGATTTTCACATTCAGGATGGAATCTTATGCAACCTAGGATATCTCTTTATTCCTACAAGAGAGAGTTCAAAGATGATTTGGGAAGCCCACTACAGTCGGGTGGTTGGACATTTTGGTGTAGAGGAAATTGTGGTCGTTCTTCAGAAACATTTTTATTGGCCAAAACTTCGACAGGACGTCAGCAAGTATATCTGATCTTGCACTGTCTACACCATTGCCAAGACAACCATCAAGAAGAAAGGATTATACACCCCTCTTCCTATTCCCAAGAAGTTGTGGGAATCCATCTCCATGGATTACTTGTCTAGTTTTTCTTCCACCAAGCACGAAAATGACTATCTGTTTGTCGTCATTGATCGGTTTTCGAAGATGGCCATCGTTACAGCCTGTAAGAATAATTTCACTATGGTAGATACTGCCAAGATATTATTCAAATGATTTTGGGTCCACTTTGGGATACCATAGACCATCATCTCCGACCAAGACAGTAGGTTCCACAACACATTTTGGTCGCGTCTCTGTTGGAAACCAAGCTCACAAAATCCACTGCTTTCCACCCCCAAACCGATAGCCAAACCAAGGTCATCATTCGGATGATTGTGCACATCCTGTGCATGTAAAATTCTAAGCATCCCTAAACATGGGCCGAGAGTCTCCCATATTCCCAACACAGTTACAATAGGGCTCTCCATAGTTCCACCGGCCATAGCCCATTTTAGGTGGGTCTGGGATTCCAACCCTTGGGACCCATTGATGTTTCGCTTCCTCTTGCCACCACAAATACAGACTCTTCCCCTAGTCAGTCTGCGATCGACAAAGCCACCATATTCATTGACCGGATTCATCCCATCTTCCAACAGGTCCAAGATATTATGTAGAAATCCAATACTAAGTACAAGCAGTTGTTGATTAAGGTTGGTTGTCATTGATGTCAACCCTTGAAGAAATCTCATAGCGCAAAGGTTGGGTAATGGACCCAAGATTATTTGATGTAAATATGAATCAATATTTTCTTTTAATGGTTGATAATAAGTATAAATGGATGAACTCCAAAGTGGTCCCCTTATGGTGAAATCCCTCACGGGAATATGCTTTGCAGATTGAGTTATCCTAGAAGTATGGTTAGAGAACCCATGCTTATTTGTGGAATAAGGATATTAACACCAGTGAATTTTTCAGTGAAACTATCCTATATGGATAATTCTTATCATTTCATTTCCATTGGTATGTGGAACGTCACATAACTCCTCACGGTTAGAGAGTTATGGCCATGAGAAGTTGGAGAACCTAGGTTTAGGTAATGGACCCAAGTTTGTTTGATGGATAATGGTATAAGTTTTGATATATTTTCAGGTAATACTATTCTATATGGATAGTACATGTCATTCCATTTTTGGTGGTATTTGGAATGTCACATAAATCCTCACGGTTTTAGAGTTATGGACTTACGAAGTTGGAGGACCCTCATATGTCATCTAGAAGCCCCAAAAGGTCAAAGCAGTCAAAGTGGTTAAAGAGATTTTAAAAGGTAAATAATAAAGTGAAGTGATTAGTGTACTATAATTCAAAGTGAATACAAAATAAATTAATTCAATAATAAATTTAATGGAGAAATTAGAAGTGGGCTAACCCTAAAATAAGGAAAGTGGGCAAAGTGACCTAGAAGATGTTTTTATTGAAGCTACTTGGAGAGTATAAATAAGAGGAAAGGCTCTCTCATTTAAGACACACTTGAGCATATTGAATACCTATAGGTTTCTGAGGTAACCAAAGGATATCTAAGATGAATTATTGAGGAAATTGATGAAAATAAGGACATAATTCAAGGAAGGATAAATTCTTTTGATGATGCTTTCTAAGGTATGTTTTTTTTTCAGGTCATCTCACCATTTTTTCAATAACGTTTTTTCTAGAATGATTCAGATCTTGAAATTGTTATTCCATTGAGGAAACATATCCAAGTATCTATGGTAAAAAATTCATCTTGTGGGTCGTTGTATTTGTTGAGTTACACTTCGTGGAAAATAGGGTTTGTGGCTAGTCCTGAAACTAGTCAAAAACAGGTGTTTCGGGTAAAAACATCATAACTTCTTCATAACAGCTCTAAATTTAGTATGAAATGTTCTGGTTAGAGTACAGTCTATAGTATGTTGTGTAACATTTTCAGATCAATTCAACAAATATTCCATGCGGGACATGCTCTACAAGGTCGCTCTCTAGAATAATCCAAAATTCAATAAGGTGTGCCATTTTTTCCATAACTCCTTTTCTGAGAGGTTCCAAGAAGTGAAACCTAGAAGAATTGCATAAAACACACTGAATAAAATTGTATATCTGATCTGTATTTTAGGAGCAGAACAAAATGACTACAGATTATTACCAGATGCTTAACACGGAATAATAGAGATACAGTAAAATTGGTTTTCTATTCAATAAGGAAATAAGCTGAAACTATAAAATGCAGTGGAAAACAAGCTTGCTGGAATGGTGGCGGCTTATCTCTGAGAAGAGATGTGACGGTTGTGCTCATTCACAAGAACATGATTACAATGAGGATCTCAAGGCATTTTTACAATAAATAGGAGTTTCAAAAACCCTAAACATCCAAAAACCTAACCCTAGGAGATGAAGCGCCAAACGTCATGTGGGCCCTATTTGGGTAAGTCAGTACATCAACTTCCCGGGGTCATAACTTTTGCATACGATATCCATTTTAGGTGTATGATATCCCATTGGAAAGATCTATCTGAGGACTACAATAGTTGCACAAAATTTCATTTTCAAATTGCAACATACCCTAAAAAACGTTGTTTAGGGCCTCAAAATGGCTCTGGAAGTTCAAGACCCAAAAAAATGCTAAAAATAGTAAATTATCAAAATTGCTAGAAAGTTGTTTTGAGCCAACTGGAAAAGGTGGGTGGCCACCAATATCCACCTGGATCAATATCCGTTTCAGATCTTATTTCATTATAGGTACAAAGTTATGATTATTTCAAGTTAGGGTTGTTGACTAATCCAAAACTAGTCATGTTAGACTAAAGAAACGTTTGATGAAAATGTTAGTCTCTTGTTGTTAAAGTTAAGGAAGGTTTGTAGGTATGTGATCATATACACCAGGTATATTATACAGTTACAAATCATATTTGGATGATGAAATTGATGAGGGAATTTGGTTGAGGTACATGACGGGTACATGGTTGAGACAAGTAGTTGATGAGCTGACACATACATGAGGTGAATAGTTGATGATGTTGGTACATCTTGATGAGTCGTAGTTGATGAGTAGTTGATACATGATTGGTACATACTTGGTACATATTTGGAGGCACTTGTTAGTAGTATTTTTGACACATGGTTTATGGATGAGCATACTTGTATTATGAAAAGCACATATTGATCTTGGTGATTATTATGAGTTGTTGTGTTATGCTGGGTTGATGCACATGTTTGAGAGTTGTATTGGTGATTGATCTTGGTGAGTAGATATGATTTGGTTGATAACATTAATGAGACAGGTTGTTGTGATAGTTTTTTTGGACAAGTTGTTGTGAAGAGTTATTTGTATAGGTTTGGTGCATGGTTGATGCACATGTTCATGGTAAAGGTTGAGGTACAGGTTGGTGCATGGTTGATGCACTTGTTTATGGTATAGGTTGATTACAGGTTGTTTGGTACAGGTAGGTGCATGGATGATGCACTTGTTTATGGTACAGGTTGATTATAGTTTGAGGTACAGGTTGATGCATGGTTGATGCATGGTTCAGGTTATTGGTACATGTTATTTGGTGTAGGTTGATTGGTATAGGTTTACAACAGTATATCTCACAGTGATAGTGTGACAATGGTTCCATCATTCTACTTATACGTAAGGGAAGTTGGACGGGGCAAGGATAGGTGGTTGTATCCACCTTTCGGTTGTAGCTGGAGAACATAGAGGGTTGTAGCCAAAGAATTGGGGAGCTGGAGATTCCCTCAGGTTGTAGCCTGAGAAACTAGGGGGTTGGAGCCTCCTTCCAGTTGTAGCTGGAAAACAAAGGAAGTTGGTGCTTCCAATGAATGTAATTCTTCAAGACATATAAGATAAGTCATTATGTGGTTTTCTCCCGCTTTGGGTTTCCATGTAAAACAATGGTGTATTGTGTATGTGTATGATTTTTCATTTGTTCATTGCTTATTTACTCTGCAGTTATTGGATTATAATGATACATTGATATAAAGCTTGGATTAGATGGTTAAAAAGGATTAAATTGATCTATTATTGATTCACCCCCCTTCTCAGTAATCCAACAATTGGTATCAGAGTAGGTTCCTTCAAGAAACAGTTTAACCATCGGAAGGAGATCATGGATTATTCTGAGAATGGAGTACCAATGTTTAATGGTCAGAATGGTTTTAAGTATGAGATGTGGAGCATAAGGATGAAAGTATTTTTACAGGCACAAGGACATTATATTTGGCTATCAGTTGTTACAGGATATGATGGTTCAAAAAGGGCAAAGACTGTAGCCAAGAAGGAATTGAGGAAGAATAACAAAATAGAAATGGATTTCATTTGGGAATGATTACCTAATCTGGAAAGAGAAAAGGTTGGTAAATGTTCATCAACAAAAGAACTTTGGGATAAGTTACATGACATATATTCTTCACCCATCACATATTCATAAAATGTCAAAGAAGATGCAGATACAAATAAAGAAGAATTATGTTCACCATGTCAAGCAGATTCAGAAGATGAAGAGTACATAATCACTATAGGTATGTTGTTTTGTTTTAATTGTGAAAAACATGGACATCTTGAAATAGAATGCCATGAAGGAAATAAGACAGAAAAACTAATTGAAAAGGAAGACAATTATAAAGAAGAATTGATTGGTTCTTTAGATGAACTAAGAGAAGAAAACAATTCACTCAAGAAAGAATTGATGAAACAAAAGGAAATTGTTCACATTTTTTAAAAAGCCTAACAGGTCATCGAGAACTTAAGAACTTAGCTAGAAGAAGCCAAAAAGATCGAAGAAAATATTGAATATGAAAAGCAGTGTTTGGAAACCAACATAGCAGCATAGAAGGAAGAAGTAGAAATGAGAGAAGATATTGACAGATCATCTTAAGGAAAGAACTAACGATCTAAGCCAGCTTGAGGCAGAGTTTAGTCAAGAAGAGAAAGGATGTGAAGAAGAAATAATCACATTAAAAATTCATTTTGAAGAATCGAAAAGAACAGAACAAGTCATGAAGTCTCAGATAATGAAGAAAGAAGAAGAGGTTGATAAGATTGAAGAAGAAGTTGTCACATTGAGAAGTAAAATCGTCAAGCTCAACAAGAATGTTGAAGAGACAGAAAGATCCACATCAGTTATAGAGAATGAAGAGAAAATCTCTAGGTTTCTAGAAAAGAAGAATGAAGAAAATAGAAAGAGTTATGCAGAAGTACTCAAAGGAAGGAATCATGGTCAACCAGAATCTAAGAAAACTATTGAAGATACATCCTCAAGAATACCATCCGTGTTCAAGCCACAAATAAGCTTCAATCATGATCATGATTAGTCAAGGCGAAAATTTAGAAGGAATACGCCACAAAGAAGATCATTCACTCCCAGGTATGAAAATTCATTTTATGGTAATTTTTTTTATTATACTAACTTTGGACATAAGGTTGCAGATTGTAGGGATTATAAAAGAAATGTTCCAGCAAGAAGTGCCTATGTGGTCACACGTAACATTGAGTGTTACAAATGTCATAACTATGGACACATAGCTAGTGATTGTAGAAGCATGATCGATACTTCCATGAAAGAGAATACTGATATCAAATATAAGAAAGTATGGATAAGAAAACAGGAAGAACAAGTTAAAAATGACTAGGTACCAGAGATCGCAAGATTGGCAATAAAACGAGATGAAGAAAATTCTACAGAGAAAAGGAAAGATGTCGGATACATAAAGGTTTGGAAAATAACTGAAAGAAAGGAAGGAAAGGTAAATAAGGAACATGTTCAAGAGATTGTACTTTCAGGCATTGTAGTGAAATATGAATCCACAGACAGAAAGAAAGAAGTCAGAGCTTAGAGAGATAATCAATCTACCAATGAAAATGATGATGAATCTCCCAATGAAGATGATGATGAATACACATCAGAGAAGGAATTGTTCTGATCCATTTGGCTTAGAGACTCCCAAGTAATATGAATATTAGACAGGGGGAGTCTATATGATAGCTGTGACAGACCAAAGAACCATCCTTCAAGAAGCTTGCAGAGTTTGAAAAGACAGATTTTGAGAAACCAGTTAGCAGAAGTAAGGTTTGATAGATTAATCAAGACGTCATGATAGTATAGTGATAAATGGGTCCACATTATGGATAGTTACGCAAATAGAGTCTTGGACAGTATGGACAGAGATGGATTCATAAGAACACTTAGCAGGTTTGGACAGATATATGATAGTGACGAGAGCATGGATTCATATATTGGTTCAGAGAGTGGTTTAAAGAAAAATGAACATTATCATAATGGATGATAATTACACAGGAAATGGCTCGAACAATGCTAATGGATTCCAAATTGACAGATATTTTTTGGACACATACAATGCATAAATCAACTTTTCTGAAAGCGGAACTTGAAGAAGAAGTCTACATTGAACAACTAGAAGGATTTCAGTTGTTAGAGAATGTAGATTATGTGTGTAAATTAAATAAGGCCTTGTATGGTCTAAAACAGGCTCCTAGAGCATGGTACTCTAGACTAGATAAGTATCTATAGCAGGTAGGGTTCAGAAAAGGAAGTGAAAACAACAACCTCTACATCAAGGTAAGTGCAGGTAATATTTTATTAATTGAAGTTTATGTTGATGATATTATTTTTGGTAGTGATGATGATAGGTTAAGCCATAAATTTGCAAAAGATATGCAAAATGAATTTGAAATGTCGTTACTTGGAGAACTATCCTTCTTTTTTGGACTTCAGATACATCAAAGAAACCAAGGAATCTTTATTTCTCAAACCAAGTATATCAAAGAAATGCTAAAGAGGTTCAGGATTGGAAGATTGCAAACCAGTTATCACTCCCATGCAAACCAGTTGCAAGTTGAGAAAAGATGATGATTCGAAGTATACAGATTAGAGAAAATACAGGTCAATGATTGGCAGCCTATTATATGTGACAGCATCCAGACAAGATGTAATGCAGGCAGTTGGACAAGTGGAACGGTTTCAAGCAACACCCAAGGAGCCACATGTGTTAATAGTGAAGAGGATTTTCGTATATCTCAAAGGAACAAAAGATTTTGGATTATGGTATCCAAAAGGAAAGGATCTATCGCTTATTGCCTACACAGATGCAGATTGGGTAGGTTGTATTGATTACCTACGAAGCATCAGTGGAGTAGCATTCTACTTGGGTGAGTGTTTAGTATCATGGCTAAGCAAGAAACAATCATCAGTATCTTTATCTATAGCCGAGGAAGAGTATATTGCAGCAACATCATGTTGTACAAACGTTCTTTGGATGAAACAAACTCTGACAGATATACAGGTTGAGTATGATGAGCCCATTCCAATCTATTGTGATAATGGTGATGCACTCCAAGATGAAGCACATTCCAATAAATTATCACTTTCTATGGGAGCAGGTTGCAGAAAAGAACATCAGAGTTGAGTATGTTAAGGTCCTAACCCACACATAGGTAGATCAATGTATTCGGATGTAATAAAGGTCAATATTAATAAGTCCTTTCAATAAAATAGAATAAGGCGGATGTAAGAAGACCTAATAGAAGCTTCCGCTTCTAGAAGGATCTTTCTCTAGATGCTTCTCTTAATAGACATATTTAGTATAAATAAGGGGCGAGGGTATGTGAACCCTAGCTTGGAGATTATTGTAACAGAGCGCTGCTCAACTGTAGGTTGCCCCCTCGAAGAGGCTTGTGAACATTGCTTTCTGAATCAAAGTGATTTTCTATTGCTATTTCGTATATCATTTCTGTGTATTGTGAAGATTATGCTGGATATCTTACTATTATTCTTCCATTTCTAGCATTTTATTTATGTTCTGCATATTTTATATATATGGTATCTTGCAAGTGGTATCAGAGCACTTTTCTTGGCAGAAATTGTGGGTATTTTTTTTTTCAGGGTAGAGACGTATTCCAGCGTCTTTAAGCCATAGAGATCTGTCGTTACGCGCATAAACCCGCGGTTGAGGGATTTGTACACGCAGGAAATACAATTGGTTCTTAAGCGCACAACTGTTGGCCACCCTTGAAACCCCTATTGGTACCCCTTCGAGTGGTAGCGCATCAGACAACACCTGTGTACGGATCGGCCTAGATTTCCTGAAGCCCTCTTTACATAAACCTATCGGTCATCGGACTGCTATAGTGTCACCGAGAACAACACTCGGGAAGATACTCTCTAGTACCTGGGTAGTCGGATAGTACGGCTAATGGTATGGTCTATCCTCCTTAGTTAGTGCCCTGAGATGTTGGGATGAGTACTACTGTTGGACCCCGTATGTATATCGGAGAGCTATAGCACAGGGCAAACCCTTGTCTGTAGACCCCTTGAATACCTAACCCTTAGGGAACATAAACAACAACATAAACAAATTAAACCGACGAGATCTATTGATGCGCATCTGTGTTCGGGTTGCTAAGTAAACACTCTCTGGTTCAAAATTTGGGGATTTCAGCACTGCAACATTCTCCAGACCAAAGCATAACCATTATTTGAGACCTATTCCATTAGATTCATCTCTTCTCCCTTATCACTTTCATCCATATCATTTTTCTGCAAAAATTTCTGACCCCGCTCGCTCCCTTTTCAGTTCACCCATCATCATGGCCCATACTCGTAACCAAGAACTAGAGTCTCGCTTCAACACCCTACAATATGGTTTACTTGAGAACCAACAAGAAGTGCAACAAATCAGTGCTACTATTGCCTCCCGTGATGCCTCCATGAATGCATCCATAAATGTAGCCATGCAGTCCGCAATGGCGGAAGTCAAACACGAACTGACCACCCAGCTTGAATCTGTCTTTTCATCACTCTGCACCAAACTCAAGCTCTCTACCGATGACTCTTTTCCTGATGCACATAAAAAGACTGAAGGTGAAACTTCTTCCCATTCCTTTCAACCCCATCACTTTCAAAG
>ML786693.1:417450-448380 GCA_009831015.1 Picea engelmannii | reverse complement strand
ACATGTTAAGGTCCTAACCCGCACATAGGTAGATCAATGTATTTGGATGTAATAAAGGTCAATATTAATAAGGCCTTTCAATAAAATAGAATAAGGCGGATGTAAGAAGACCTAATAGAAGCTTCCGTTTCTAGAAGGATCTTTCTCTAGATGCTTCTCTTAATAGACATATTTAGTATAAATAAGGGGCGAGGGTATGTGAACCCTAGCTCGTATATCATTTCTGTGTATTGTGAAGATTATGCTGGATATTTTACTTTTATTCTTCCATTTCTAGCATTTTATTTCTGTTCTTCATATTTTATATATCTGGTATCTTGCAGAGTATGTGGGCACAAAAGAATAAGTGACATACATATTCACAAAACCACTTCCATGGGAATCCTTTGAATATCTTCGCTAGATACTTGCCATTATTTCTACTCCAAAATGAATTCTTTTTGAATGCTTATCTTATATGTCTTAGATTTACACGAGGAAGCACCATAAGAGGACAGTTCAATCAAGGGAGCAACCCCAGATGGAAAGATACCTTTTCCATTGATGACAAAGGGGGAGAGATTTATCAAATGCAAAGGACAGAGGTAGAGGATAGAGGCATGGTTCTAGGGGGATCATGAGTAATATGATTTCAATATTGCATCATAGTGTTTCCATCAATGCCGAAGGGGGAGATTGTTGATTATGGTTGGTTGTCATTGATGTCAACCCTTGAAGAAAGACCCATAGCAAAAAGGTTGGGTAATGGACCCAAAATTGTTTGATGTAAATATGACTCGTTATTTTCTTGTCATGGTTTATAATAAATAGAAATGGATGAACTCCAAAGTGGTCCCCTTATGGTGAAATCCCTGATGGGTAGACACTTTATGGATTGAGTTATCCTAGAAGTATGGTTAGAGAACCCATCCTTATTTGAGTAATAATGAGATGAATTCCAATGAATTTGTCAGTGAAAATATCCTATATGGATAGTGCTTGTCATTCCATTTTTGGTGGTATGTGGAACGTCACATAACTCCTCATGGTTAGAGAGTTATGGCCATGAGAAGTTGGAGAACCCAGGTTTGGGTAATGGACCCAAGTTTGTTTGATGGATAACGGTATGAGTTTTGATATATTTTCTGGTAATAATATTTTATATGGATAGTACATGTCATTCCATTTCTGGTGGCATGTGGAATGTTACATAACTCCTCACGGTTTGAGAGTTATGGCCTTACGATGTTGGAGGACCCTCATACATCATCTAGAAGCCCCAAAAGGTCAAAGTAGTCAAAGAGGTTTAAGAGATTTTAAAAGGTAAATAATAAAGTGAAGTGATGAGCGTACTATAATTCAAAGTGAATACAAAATAAATTAATTCAATAATAAATTTAATGGTGAAATTAGAAGTGGGTTAACCCTAAAATAAGGAAAGTGGGCAAAGTGACCTAGAAGATGTTTTTAAGGAATCTACTTGGAGAGTATAAATAAGAGGCAAGGCTCTCTAATTTAAGACACACTTGAGAATATTGAATACCTATAGGTGTATGAGGTAACCAAATTATATCTAAGACGAATTTCTAAGGAAAGTGAAGAAAAGAAAGCCAAAATTCAAGGAAGGATAAATTATTTTGATGATGCTTTCTAAGGTATGTTGTTTTTCAGGTCATCTCACCATTTTCGCAATAACTTTGTTTCTAGAATGATTCAGATCATGAAATTGCTATGAAATTGAGGAAACATATTCATTTATCCATGGTAAAAAATTCATCGTGTGGTTCGTTGTATTTGTTGAGTTACACTTTGTGGAAAATAGGGTTTGTGGCTAGTCCTGAAACTAGTCAAAAGCAGGTGTTTCGGGTAAAAACGTCATAACTTATTCATAACAGATCCAAATTCAGTAAGACCAGACATTTTGGTTATATTACAGTCTATAGTATTTTGTGTAACATTTAAGATCAATTCAACAAATATTCTGTGTGGGGCATGCTCTACAAGGTCGCTCTCTAGAATAAGCCATAATTCAGCAAGGTGTGCCATTTTTTCCATAACTCCTTTTTTGAGAGTTTCCAAGTAGTGACACCTAGAGTAATTGCATAAAACACACTGAAGAAAATTTTATATCAGTTTCAAATCTTTATTCATTATAGGTACAAAGTTATGATTATTTCAAGTTAGGGTTGTTGACTAATCCAAAACTAGTCATGTTAAACTAAAGAAAAGTTTGATGAAAATAATAGTCTCTTGTAGTTAAAGTTAAGGAAGGTTTGCAGGTATGTGATCATATACACGAGTTATATTACAGAGTTACAAATCATATTTGGATGATGAAATTGATGAGAGCATTTGGTTGAGGTACATGTCAGGTACATGGTTGAGACAAGTAGTTGATGAGTTGACACATACATGAGGTGTATAGTTGATGATGTTGGTACATATTGATGAGTCATAGTTGATGCGTAGTTGATACATGATTGGTACATACTTGGTACATGGTTTGAGTCACTTTTTAGTAGTATTTTTGACACATGGTTTATGGATGAACATACTTGTATTATTAGAATAACATATTGATCTTGGTGATGATTATGAGTTGTTGTGCTATGCTTTCTTGATGCACATCTTTGAGAGTTGTCTTGGTGATTGATCTTGCTGAGTAGATCTGATTTGGTTGATAACATTTATGAGATAGGTTGTTTTCATAGGTTGTTTGGACAAGCTGTTATGACAGGTTATTTGTACAGGTTTGGTGCATGGTTGATGCACTTGTTCATGGTACAAGTTGAGATATAGTTTGGTGCATGGTTGATGCACTTGTTTATGGTACAGGTTGATTACAGGTTGTTTGGTACAGGTAGGTGCATGGTTGATGCACTTGTTTATGGTACAGGTTGATTACATTTTTGAGGTACAGGTTGATGCATGGTTCAGGTTATTGGTACAGGTTATTTGGTATAGGTTGATTGGTATAGGTTTAAAGTAGTATATCTCACAGTGATAGTGTGACAGTGGTTCCATCATTATACTTATACATCAGGGTGGTTGGATGGGGCAAGGATAGGTGGTTGTAGCCACATTCTGGTTGTAGTTGGAGAACATAGAGGGTTGTAGCCTCCTTCTGGTTTTAGACAGAGAATTTGGGAGTTGAAGCTTCCCTCAGGTTATAGCCTGGGAAACTAGGGGGTTGGAGCCTCCTTCCAGTTGCAGCTGGAAAGAAAAGGAAGTTGGTTCTTCCAATGAATGTAATTCTTCAAGACATATAAGATAAAGCATTATGTGGTTTTCTCCCGCCTTGGGTTTCCATGTAAAACCCTGGTGTACTGTGTATGTGTATGATTTTTCATTTGTTCATTGCTTATTTACTCTACATTTATTGGATGATAATTATACATTGATATAACACTTGGATTATATGGTTAAAAAGGATTAAATTGCTCTATTACTGATTCACCCCCTCTCTCAGCAATGCAACAACAACGCCATGATCAAAACAAGGTACCACACCAGTTTCAGGTTGGCGACAAAGTCTAGTTACATTTGCAGAAGGAGAGTCTCATTGGGCCCCATTGTAAGCTTTGCCCACTTCGTTATGGGCCTTACACTATCACCAAGGTTGTGGGTAGCAATGCTTTTGAGATAAACACTCTACCCTTCCTTGGTTTGCATCCAATATTCAATGTGTACCTCATTTGACCATACTTTCCACTGTTATTGGACACCTATGAGATCTTCAAATAGCTGACACCAAAAGAGCTCAACCCTAATTGCATGGAACAAGCATCCACCGATCATATAGTGGAAACATAGGTCAGGGGCACTCGTCAACAACGGATCCAACTTTATCAGGTTGTCAAGGTAGGGCAACTCCTACACCAAAGCAAGTGGCTCACTCGGGGCCAACTCTAGCAGAATTTTCCTCACCTAATGGGGGAACTCAATGCAATGGATACCATTGCTTCCTAAGGGGGGATGATTGATCTAGGTGGATATTGGTGGCCACCCACCTATTCCAACTAGCTCCTCGTGTTCGTTTTTTATTCAACACATCTTTTTGTGTTGTTTTATAATTGTGATTTCTACATGTTTGGGGCTATCTGAATCCTCACACATTTTCCAGGTGGATATGGGTAACCTCTCGCCTAATCCAACTGGATTATTTTGTATGTTTTCATGTCAGCACATCTTGTTGTACTTCCAAGGATGTTTTGGGCCCCTAAATGTTGTTTTTTTACTCGCCACAGTTAGACTATAGACATAGTCAAAGTCTAACAACAAAATGTGTAGTTCTCTGAAAGACCTTTCCAACGAGCTATTACGCACCTAAAATGAAGGGCGTATGCAAAATTTATGAGCCTCGGAAGTTGAGGTACCAAATTACACCAACTTACACATAGGGCCCACATGACTTTTGGTGTTTCACCTTCTAGGGTTCGGTTTTTTGGATGTCTAGGGTTTTGGAATTCATGAGTAATATGAAAAGGTCCTTTGGAGCCTCATTGTAATCTAGTATGCTCAGATGGGTGCATGTAGCAGCCACATCTCTTCTTAGAGATAGCTACAACCATTCGAGCAAGTTTCAGTTCTACAGTTTTACAGTTTTATCTGATTTCATTATTTAATAGAAGATATTGTTCGCTGGATATTTGTGTTATGATTCCTATCTCTATGTTTATTGCATTCATTCTGTTAATTAGTTTGTTCCACTCCTAAATCTGGATCACAACATTATGATGTTGTTAAATCTGTGGTTGTAAAAGGTGATAATTTTAACCCCCCAAAAAAAGGGTGTTACTAGTAGCATGACTTTTTGAAATGGGATAAAATTAGCTAGTAAATGTGACCTCTAAAAAAAATAAAAACTCTAGAGAGTTCTCTTCAAGTTGGTAACGGTGTCGATAATGACAGGAGATTGGAGATTTTACAATGCTAGGCTTAAAACAACCAAAGCCATGTAATAATTAAGAACTTTTACAAATATGAAATCAAATCTAAAATTAAATAATGTGGGCCCACCACTACTCAAGACAAAGACAATGGGTTATTTATAAAATATCTCCTTTGTAATCCTTGAAGTCTTCTAAAATTTCTTGTAAAGAAAATTATCAATGGTAAAGAGGATGGATTTGAAAAGAAATATTATATAAGAATATTTGAGTCTAAATAAGTTTTACTTAGGAAAAGAATGAAATATAAAATAGATCCCCCACAATACATAAGAAACATTTAAAATAAAAGGGAGGGAAATTATGGAGATAAATGTTATAAATATAATGAAATCAAAGTAAACTAGGCCTTTTTTCCTTTTGAGTAGAGACTATTTTGCTTTGAATGGAAGCTACTATCAGTTTTTCCCCTTTGTTGTAAGTTATCTTTTATTTCTTAATGAGAGAAGCAATTACGAACTGATTTTTCTACTAGAGATTTATGTTGTACCTATTATTCAAGTATTGAGTGTTCTTCTTGTTCATAGGTACACTAGAAGGCTATAGGAATAGTTAACTTATTGTTGTAGATTGATCTCACTTCTAATATCTATTCTTTATCTCTCTTGTTGTGGTATTTTTTCTAGTTTGGGTATGGAACTATTACTTTCAGTTTTGATTTTAGGCCATCCTCATCATTGCTTGGGATGTGGAGTTTATGCAATGTTAATCATGTGAACTATTTTCAAGTCATTTTTTGTATTGTCTTTATTAGGTTTTATGAATATCTTATTCTATTAGATAAGCTTGGGAACTTTCATTTGCATTCACATTCTACATTTTTCATATTATTTTAGCTTCATTTTCATTTATTTCAATTGAAAACCGTAAACACCAGATAGGGCCACAACCAATAAAACCCTACATCAACAATGTCTATCGAACTAGAATCCACATGGGTTCCCTATTGCAAATTGTGAGGAGTCTAATTGATACTTTTGGGGTAAACCCTATTGTTGACAAAGAGGCATTTTTCCCCATTCACAAAATTGGTGCAAGAAGGAGGGTGGATGTGTACAAGATACCCTTGAGCAGAGCTGCATTTTATTTATACAATTATTTTTTATGGCTCTATTCCAAATCCTTGCATGGGATTCCAACACAACATTGAGCCTACAAGGACCTTTTCATGAACTCCCAAGAAAGGAAATTGAGTTCTTACCAAATTTTGATAGTGGATGAAATGTTATAACACTCAAAAATATTAAGAAATATGAATCTAGATTATACCTACTTAATATTATTCGGGAAGATCTAGTGCAAGCTATTTCCTTTCATTTTTTAAGGTAAGGTCTTATACTAGTATGATTTCTACCCATAAAAATGATTCACAATTGGTCTCAATTCTTCAAGATTTTTGAAAGTGCTTATGATAAAGATTACAATATGGATGAAATGTACCTAAAAAGTGATGGAATGCACGTGGAAGCTAGAGAATCCATTCATGAATTTAATATGTGTTTATGACAAGCCTATTATAATCTCCATGATGTTCATAAGATTTCAACTGGAGTCATGTCTTAATGGTATGTGCATGCTCTTCCCAAAACTATGGCTATGTTCATTTATGAAAGGGAATAACAGATTTAAATGAATCTTGTGAAGAATCCCAAACACTTGAAAAATATTTGAAGAGGTACCCTTTACACCTTTTGCCTTATCCTAATTCAAAAAATGAAAATCATGTCAAAGATAGATCAAAGGAGTAAAAAATTGTTAAGTTGAAAATAAGGTTAAGGTTTTATGTAATGAAGATGTGTCCTTTCAAGATGAAAGAAACAAATGAAAGGTTGCATAGAATATGAAAAGAATAGGCATTGCACATAGACTATAGACCATATCCCTATTTAAATACAAAAAAGAAAATTGGCTCTAACTTTGATTGGTAAACATAATTGTACTTTTTCTTCACCAAACAAACTTGTATACAATGCATGCCTCACTTCAACCTTTGGTTGTGTTGAATTGAATATATAATATTAGAGAGGAGTTACAACCCAAATTCATTCAAATATGATGCATTTTATGATTTACATAATTTACCTTGCTCAAAATCTAAAATATGCTTAGAACGTAATAGCAAAGAAACTTCTAATGAGGATAGGTTTGTGAAGGGGATGCATCATGTGCTTTTAAAAATTTATTTGTGCTAAAGAAAAATTATGTGCATAATCAGACCTACTCACTTTGAACAATGGTGAATATAACGACAATGAACTTTTGTCCATTGACCAACCTTTAAAACATAGTGAGAGGAAAATTTACGAAATCTTGAGCAAACTAATTTCCAATCAGATTTTGCAGATCATTATGTTTTCTCAAATTATTTTCAGGAATCTGTCATCTAGACACCTTCATCTGAGTCTCCCTTATCCCCATTTCCTTCCCTTGATTGAAAACGTGCAAAACATGATGAAAGTAGGGCATTGGAATCATATATGGTTGAAATTGGAAGTCATTTCCAAAATATTTGTGAAAGATACACAATATTACTAAATTAGATTTAGGGGAAAAAGGTTAACCAATGGAAAAAAGTTGAAGTGTAAAAATATCCAGGTATGAATATGTTTAATAGAGGGAACGAAGATAGTGGTGAATGTGATTAATGAAAAACTTGATGGCACATCTTCCTCAAACACCATCAAGCATCACAAAATGACACATCTTCCTAAAACACCATCAAACATCACAAACAAGCTTACCTCTTTCTTATAGTGAACTCATGGGATGCACTACTCATGCATAAGTACTGCCATGATGAAGGGATACTTTATAATTATGTGGTAATGGGAGAGTAACATCGAGCGTTATTTGAAGATGTTGAATTGATTAGATATCAGAAGACTAAACATGTCATTCCGATAGATGAAAAAATCACTATTGCTATCAAGGAAGAATGTGATTTCAATCACACACGAACATATTTCAAGTTTTCAAGTTGAATATTTAAAGTCATAGCCTTATGGATGAAGCCATTTTTTGATCAAATTTTAAGGTTGCAAGATAAGAAATAAGTTTTAGAATGATTCACCAAAAGTGGACCATTAATGGATTGTGCCTTGGTCTATACTAGTCTGCAACATAACTTTTCTCCCATCAAATGTGAGAATTGCTTTTTAGGCATGAACCATTTTCATGAATGATTACATTGGCATTATGATTTCACTTGAAATTTTCTTGTCAGTGGTTAACATAAGGTGTAGGATAGATTTTATCTTTTGTTTGAAACATAGGTTTTTCTTTTAATTAGCCTGCTTAGCATATGTGGTTTTCTTTTATTTTTTCTGAAAAATAAATTTTTGGTTTCATCTTAAAAATACACATTTTTCTTTCCTAATAAGTATACTCTTTTGCTAGGATCTTACTTTTGTAGTTTAGTTTTCTAGCATGCATTTGTTTCTTGAAATGTTTGTCTTCACGAAAATTAGATATCATATGACTAGATATAATTAAAGGATTTTTTTATCAAAATTGGCATTATATGCTAGAGTTTAGAATGATGGTTTTATAGCTCAAAATTTTAATTTAGAACTGGCATTATATGCTAGAGTTTAGAATGGCAATGATTTGATTTTGGCGAATTGAACGGATTAAGGGGAAAAGTAACATTTTGAATTGTAGTGAATATTTCGGCCAACCACATTCCACCCCCATACTCAATTAGTTGAAAATTTGTATATGTTTGAAAGCAAGAAACTTGATATTGACCTACAATTAGTAAATAAATCTATTGAGCATGAAATAGAGATTCAAGACCTGCATGAAATAAATCTATTGACCTGCATAATTCTGCAAGAGAATCTAAAGTTAAACTAGAAGCATTGAAAATAGTGATATTTCAGCCAACCATTGAAGCTTTGCTAGATGGGCATGCATCTAAAATATTGCACAAATATAATATTTTTTCAAGGATTTGCATTAATAAGTTGATCTCACTACGATACATGTTTTTCGGTGAATGGTGCACAGGTTTTTCTTTTTTTTAGTGTAGTTTATTTTCTTGAATCTTTGTTTGTTCATTTTTAAATTCAAGTTCTTTATTGGATTGTTTTGTGTTCCTTGAGGATAAGTGGTGTGCTTTCTAGAAAAAAAAAAAATTGCCTTGAAATATTTTTTTCTTTTGATTTTGTAGTTGATTTCACCACTTATAATTTGCATCGGAGTTTAACATCAAGATTATGTTCAAACTTATGGATTTCATGAAGTTTGGATTTCATAACTTGCATCAGAGTTTAACATCAATACTATGTTCAAACTTATGCATTTCATGAAGTTTGGCTTGCATGTCCCATTGATTAACTTACGCCTCCTGATTATGGTTTTTTTATGAGGTTCCTTAACTTATGGTGCACTCAATAAGTCATGTAAAATCACTATGCACTGTTTTTCCATAACCTGGGTAGAATAAAATTCAAGAAAAACTTTTGTAGATGATTTGAAATGCTTATATCAATGGTGTAGCTTAGAAATCTCTAGGTAAGTGACTGCCCAATGACTTTGAAACTCAAGTTGAACTAGTTTCCTAAAGGGTTCCATTGTTGATTCTATCGAAGGGGACAAGCCAAACATCTAGAGTTAAAGGGATATCTTTATCACCTAGGCATGATCAACCGATTCTGATAAACGGGTATCATCCTTAGTTACTTGAAAGAGTTTTTGCTTCCCTCATCCAACAAATTACTAAAGCTAAATTTTAAAATGAATTTCAATTTAAATTGGGCCATGGTGAAATGTAGATATCTTCATAGGGATATAGACACTCACTAGCATTATGATCCGGATTATTTTCGGCATGAAATGAGATCGGATATATAATAAAGAAATGCATAGAGATATCGCAGATATTCAATAATATAATAGAAATGTATTAGAGATGCAACCATAAACACAGATATACAGTAATACACAATTTCTATTAATGAAAGAAATGTACAAAGACTGTAAAAATACAGAGTGAAAGACTCGCTAGAATGGTGGCAGCTTCTCTCTAAGAAGAGATGTGACGGCTACTCGCATTCGCAAGAAGATGGTTACAATGAGGCTTTGAAGGCCTTTTTACAATAAACAGGAATGCCAAAAACCCTAGACATCCAAAAACCTAACCCTAGGAGATGAAGAGCCAAAAGTCATGTGGGCCCCGTTTGGGTAAATGAGTGCATCAACTTCCCGGGGTCGTAACTTATGCACACGATCTCCATTTTAGGCGTTTGATAGCTCGTTGGAAAGGTATCGTCGAGGATATTCATTTTGGGGGATCAATAATGCCTTTATTTATCATTGAGAACCTATTTCTCTAAAAACCTTCATTTGGTCCCTCAAAATGGCCCCAGAAGTTAAAAACTGCTAAAAATAGTAAATTGTCAAAATCACCAGAAAACTGTTTTGAGCCAACTGGAAAAGGTGGGTGGCCACCGATATCCACCTGGATCAATCCTCCCTCATTAGGAAGCAATGGTCTCCATTGCTTTGAGTTCTCGGGGGAGAGGGAAAAGCGTTTGCTGAATCTGCATCTTGGTGAGTTGCTTACCTTGTTGGAGACATCACGCTACTCAGTTTGTGGAAGTATGTCATGAACCTGTTGAGGCTAAGGCTATTCAACAAGTTAGGCTACATGAGAGGAAGGTGTGTAGAAGGAATCTTTTTTCTTTTTTGCAACCTTGTTGACCTGCTTCTATTGGATAGAAGGTGCTTAGGATGAGGTTGTAGTGGTTCCAATGTCCTTCTGTTCCCCTTTTGAACAGATTGTGAAGAAGATGAATTTTGTAGTATGATACGGCCTTGCGACACTTTTTTGGTGTATTAGTAGTCGGAACTACCTATGGTATTCTATAGAGATGACCCCCCAAAGTAACAATGACACTACGGGGTCAAGACTCATAAACAACATGGTGCTTCCACATATATGGTTGGCCCAAGAGAACATCACAGACATCCAGTGGGGAAACATCACATAATACTTCATCCTTGAAGGGCTAGATACCGTATGACAATCGACACTATTGGCTGACACGAAGATCTCGTCCTTGGCAAAGCCACCCGATGTTGTATGGCTGCGGGTGTGGTGTTGTCGACAATCCCAAATGTTTGATGACCTCTGCCGAGATGAGGTTCTTCTAGATTACTCTATCAACAATAAAATGTAGCGGGGTCCCCTTCATCCACATATTTGAATGAAAAAGGCCCTCCCCCTCTTCAGGATCTATTGGTTCTTCAGGTTGAATTTCTGCGGTCGCAACAATAGCAGTGGGGTCTGCGTCAATGATCTGTCCTTTACCAGTATTTTCAGAATCAGATTCTGAATCAGGGTTCGGCTCCTTGTCTTTGATCTGAGCCACCAATGACTGTTTTGAGTGACATTCATCGGTGTTGTGTCAAGGGATTTTGAGGAAATCACACCATTTTCCAGTGTCCTTCTTTTTCTTCCCGTGACCCTTCTTTTCCTGTGTCTTAGACTGGTTTTTGGGAGACTGTTTGTTAGGGCCATATTTGTCATACTTTGGTTGTTTCGGATTTGCAGACCTGAACTCCCATTTGTTCTGGTGCTTAAATTTCTTCTCAATTTTAACAGCATATCGATAAGCAACACCGAGTGATGAGATGTCCATAAAATCCATTTCAGTCTGGATGTATCTGTGTAGAGCCCCACGATATTTCAGAACCAAATGTCGCTCGGAGTCTTTGATACCCATGTTGGTGCGCAAGGTATGGAAGGTATTGGTGAACTATGGAACTACCTGGCCCCTCTCTTTCCATAGTGTGGTCCATCTCATGTACTGGTCCTCATAGTTGCCAATAGGGTAATACTGTTCTTTTACTGCATCCACAAAAAAATCCCAAGTGGGATCGGCCCCATATATTCCAAACTCCTCTATGGAACTTTTCTCCCAGTAAGTCTCCCAACAATGTTTGACATGATAGAGAGATTTAAGGAGTGTGAAGGTGATCTTTTCTTTGTCAGAAAAATTGTGAACAGAGAAATAACCTTCTAGCAGAGTTAACCATTTTTCTAGGGCTTCTGCATCGATCTGTTCTTCAATACAGGGATATCAAAATTAACTTGTACCTTGAAAGGCAAGGTTCCTCCAAAGTGGTCACTTGATGAATATGTGCCTAACGCTATTGGTAGGTGTTGAAGGATGTGGGAAAAATTCTCCATCATTTTGTCCCGCTGTCGCATGAGAGCTTGCTCAAGCAACAGATTGATAGGATCGTCTACTCCGTCGTTTTTCTTTTCTTCCACCATTGAGGGTTTCTTGGGTGTGCGAGAGCGATTGTCTGCAAGAGAGACAAGCTCAATACCCAACTTTCTATACTCGGACCTCGTCGGGGACATGCACTGAAAAACGATCATGAGCAGCCTGCTCTGATACCACTGATCCGGATTATTTTCGACACGAAATGAGATTGGAGATATAATAAAGAAATGCACAGAGATATCGCAGATATTCAATAATATAACATAAATGTATCATATATGAAACCATAAACACAGATATATAGTAATACACAATTTCTATTAATGAAAGAAATGTACAAAGATTGTAAAAATACAGAGTGAAAGACTCGCTAGAATGGTGGCAACTTATCTCTAAGAAGAGATGTGACGACAACTCACATTTGCAAGAATATGGTTACAATGAGGCTCTGAAGGCCTTTCTACAATAAACAAGAATTCAAAAAACCCTAGACATCCAAAAACCTAACCCTAGGAGATGAAGCACCAAAAGTCATGTGGGCCCCGTTTGGGTAAGTGAGTGCATCAACTTCCCAGGGTCGTAACTTTTGCATATGATCTTTGTTTTAGGCGTGTGATAGCTCGTTGGAAAGGTATATTAGAGGAGATTCATTTTGGGGGCTCAATCATGCCTTTGGTTATCATTGATAACCTCTATCTAAAAAAACCTTCATTTGGGCCCTCAAAATGGCCCCGGAAGTTAAAAACTGCTAAAAATAGTAAATTGCCAAAATTGCTAGAAAATTGTTTTGAGCCAGCCGGAAAAGGTGGGTGGCCACTGATATCCACCTGGATCACATTAGATCAAGGTTTTTAATACCTAGGTGACTTTTCCAAGTCTTTGGATGCTTGTGGGAAGCAAAGAAACATTGGAAGAATTAGAAAATCTTACCTTGAGGAATCTTAAAACCCCTTATCTAAATAGACCACGTGATCATTTCTTCAACCCAAAATCTAAGATCATGCTTTAAACAATCAAAATCATCACTTTCACCCTTCATTTCAATTTATAAGTTATTGTAGCTATGAATCAAGCTAGTCTAGGATTTCATCATTGAACATAGTCTCTATGGGACCCGTTATGGGGAGTAAGGTATCTATCAGAATATGGCTAAGTCTCCTCCTTGGTTTCTCCAACAATTTTGACAATGCATTTCAAATATGCATGGCTTCGTCCAGTGTGTCGCCATTTATTGATGCCTCAACATGCCCCAAGTCATTCATCTTAGTGATCCCCTCGTTTTATTTAAATTTTTCAAGCAATCCTCTTCATCTAGGCACTACTTCTTTGAAACTCATTCTTTTAAAATTGATTGATGCATGAATGTTGCTAATTGGGATTAACATTTACTAGATTCATACTTGATTTTCCTATTTTTATCCATAACAAGGAACTCATATCCCACTCACTTCACCAGCAACAGATCCTCTATGGAGATTATCTTTTGATCTTTATTTCTCTATCTTGTACAAATATATTTCTCCTCCATGTAGCCTGCACACAAAAACTAGCTAACAATGGAAATAAATATCAAGATTCTAAGTTGGTTTCTCTATTTCCCATCACCAGGTGGGCACATGAGAATTTGATATGTTTCGTTGCTTCAAATGTTACTTCTACTCTTGAGGTATGAGAAGGGAGTTTTGTTTGTTGGATTTTATATGCCAGGACAGTCCTTTTTACATGAATGACTAAAACCAGCCTTTATAGGTGATGTCAACTACCAAAAATTCTACAACTTGGTCAATGCCATTGAATTCCCTATATGAATTCAATCCCAATGTGAAAAAACTAGCCAATATATGTATGATCATTATTGTGGTAATAAATACACATAGTTCAAGTGCTAAAAAAGAATTGTACCGCAAACTTCAAATTGTCGTTTTATCCAGTCATAGACATTATTTTATATTCTTTTTGAACTAGATGGATTTTGATTGGTTGTCCCTAGATTGATTCTTCCATGCACCCATTTATATGGTTTTATCAATGTTTCCCTTACAATGGCGTTTTTTGTTTATTTACTGGCAAGAGTTATTTGAATTATTACTCCTTGAGAGTCATTTTACTTCCTTGTTGGCTAAGTCCCTTCAAAAATTGAGATACTTATGTCAAAATCCATCTTGGTATTTTCCCAAAAATGCTTTGTGAAATTTCTATGTCCAACAAATTTATGAATTATTTTTATTCTTATTTTGGCATCTATGGTTTATCACTATTGATCTCTCTCTGGTCAGATAACAAAGATGCCTTTGCAATGAACTTGATGCCAATATCGATGGGATGACCAATGCATTGCAATTGAATAGATATTGGAGCATTAATTCATGGCTTATGTTAAATGTTTCTATTTGCTTGATAGGAACATTTTCACAACTAGGAGATCACATCCATAATGGTTCTCGTTCATACCCGCTAGGTAAAAAACTAGTTGCTCCATTATAGGTACATGTCCTTTAGGGATTATGCCTAGTGTAGGTTCACTTTCTTTCAATGGAAATTCTAACATAGATTAGTAGAACCCTTCCAATACCAACTAATGCAGGTCAATATATCATGGATAGGGGCACCACAATAAAGACTATTGTTGATAGCTTAGTTAAAATTGATCCATATATAGGAAGATAGGGACGTTGTATTCTTGAACTTGAGTTTTGAAATCCAACAAAAGTCATGTTTGATATAACAATCTGAGCAAAGAATACATGGAAGGGGTGCATGCAGACTATGTATGGCATGTAGGGACACCCATGCCCTCAACCAACTTTTTAACATTGTGTATGGACAATCCATGAGTGGGTATAGCCTCAATAGGCTGTTAATGTTGTGTGCAAGCTGGCCAAGTACTCAATGTCCTCCATAGATGCAAGTTTGCTTGAATCTAGTGACCAAAATAGAAAATGAACTAAATTATTGCAACAAATAGATTATGATAGCCCTTGATCTTAACACTCTCAGTGTAATGGATGGTGGATAGTTGTTATTTGTTGGTGTCCTTCAAAATACTAATCAAGAATGAAATTATAAAGAAACAATTAGAAACATAGCTCAAAATTCACCATTAAAACATTGATTCAAGTATATGTAGCAATTTAAATGTAGAGAAGATCTTCCATTGACTCACACATAGATTTATTTCACAAACATAGAGAAATATAAAAATCATTCAAGGAACAATGGACAGCATATTTGTGTTGGAAACCCAAATGGAAAACCATATTCAAATGGTTGCTCAACTTTATTTTTAGCAATCTATGGTTACAATGTAGTTCTTGGTTCTCAGTGCATGATCTCATCTTTAGCCAAAATACCCTTTGAGATTGAAAGTTAAAAAAGAAATAGGGAGATACAAGATAATGGGAAGGCCAACGAACATGATCTTTCATTTTCCATAATTTAGTCTTTTCTCTCCTATTTTATTTGTCTTCTTCATTTATTTATCTTTTTTCTCTCTTTTCTCTTATTTACTTTTACATTTTCATTGTCATTAATGATTTATATAACATTCCTTAATTTCCAAAATAATCTTGTAGGCATCGATTATTAAAACCATTCATGATCTGTTCAAATCCATTTCATATCACGCCTCTCCATTAAGAGGATTTTTCGTCTCCAAAATATAAAGTAAACCAATCTAGATCAATGTGCCTTTTGTTTGCTTCTCTAGAACATGGCTTCGACTCTAGATCCTAGTTACATCTCTCACTCTGGCTCTGACTCATGGATCTATCTTGTGGATCTAGCTATTGGATCCAGTTTTGGCTATGGATCTAGCTTGATTGTTCCCACATTGTAGAAGTCTTCTCATTAACTCTCAACTCTGAGTAATGTTCAAATCTAAAATCTACAATTAACATTCATTCCCATCTCTCTTGGATTTGGAGACGATCCATATTGGAATTCATTGAATCCAAGTCAAATGTTGGTTTGTGTTTGTTTAGTGAGATCTTGATAGATATTACCTCATGTAGAAACCTCGTGAAAGGAAGCTTGTTATGTGTTTTTATGCCAGGAGAAGGTTCTTCCTGGCATGGAAGCAACTCTCTATTTCTTGCACATGATTACAAGCATTATGTCTCTGCAACAATGTTATTTTGATGACAACCTTGGTGTGCAATCATAACACCTTATTCAACCCAAAAATTTGAAGAATCCTAAACATGTATGGCTATAGGTGACAATCATCAATCAACTACATTCTTGAGGATGAGGAAATGAACCAATATTTGGATGGTACAAGGATAAAGGACTATCATTGAACTTCATGCACCAATCTTTGACACATCTCCAAGAAGGTAAAATTCTTCTACAATATTGCAAGTAACAACCGGAATGGAGTTTTCTTGGTTTTTGACATCACTCGTTGTCCTCTTTGATGGTGATATGGACCTCCCTTGCTACTATAACTTCCTCGAAAAATTCTACTCCTTGGGTTGGAGATGTAGTGAACTCTTCATCCTCTTTCTTCTTCACTCTCCACATTGTTCTTTTGGTTGTGCAATTTCTTTGGTGAGATGAAGTCACCAACACTTTGCTTCCCAATTTCCACTCAACTGGAAATGGTGGAAAAACTTCTTGCAGACGCTACATGGACTACTTGACATACTCTTCCTCTTTGTGTGCCTCTAATTTTTTTGTTGTATTGGGGAGGTATTCTTGGCATTCTTCCTCTAAAACCATTGAAGATTATGGCATGTGGCTTGCTTATCCTATATTATTGCCTTTCTTCCAATAAAATGAACATTCCTCTAAGTACCAACAACTAACAGTGCTAGGATCTTTCTTCCTACAACAATGAGAAACAAGAGATGCCTTTCCTAATGCATACCCATAGTTCTTCGTCTTCTTCTTCTAATTGATTTTCTCATTTATCCTTATGATTTTAGGTGTAGGTTGTAATATGCCAGATATAAAATGTATGCAGAACAGAAATAAAATGCTAGAAATGGCAGAATAATAGCAATATAACCAGAACATTCACCACAATAGTACTGAAATGATATGAGAATAATAACAGAAATAGCACTTTGAATCTGAAAGCAATGTTCATGGGCCTTTTCGAGGGGGAAACCTCCAGTTGAGCAGAGCTCTTTTACAATAATATCCAAGATGTGGTTCTCATACCCTCGATTCCTATTTATACTAAAAAGAAGCATCTAGAGGAAGATCCTTCTAGAAGCGAAAGCTTCTATTAGGTCTTTTTACATCCGCCTTATTCTATTTTATTGAAAGGCCTTATTAATATTGACCTTTATTACATCCGAATATATTTTTCTACCTATGTGCGGGTTAGGACCCTAACATGTCCGCCCCCTTAAAAATAGCCTAGTCCTCAAGGCTTGAGATGAGGAAATTGTTGCAGAATGGTATCTAGTTCCCAAGTGGCATCTGTTGGAGTTGTATCTTTCCACTGGACTAGCACTTCCTTGATGGTTCTCTTACATAGGCAATGCTCACGCTAGTCCAAAACTTCTTCTGGTTGTATCCAAATGGATCCTTCTTCAGCTAAATCTAGAAGTTTGGTTTGAATTTGGCACTTAGCTCCAATTACCTTCTTTAAGCATGAAACATGAAAATAGGATGTAGCTTCGAATTTCTGGGCAAAGCTAACTGATATGCTACTTGTCCCACATGTTTGAGAATAGTATAAGGACCATAAAATTTGGGCGCTAGCTTATGACAATGCTCGGCCTTGAGGGAAGTTTTCTTGTAAGGTTGCAGTCAAAGAAACACCTGATCTCCTTTTGCAAATTAACGTTCAGAGCAACCTTGATTTACTTGTTGCTTCATGAGATTCTGTGTCATGACCAAATTCTCTTTGAGGGTACAGAGAATAGCCTCTCGAGATATAAGTGTTAGTTCAACTGCCTGGACCTTAGAGGCACTCGATAAGTATGAAAGAACTGAAGGTGGCTTCTATCCATATACTGCTTCAAAAGGAGTCATGCGTGTAGCTATATGGTATGAAGTGTTGTACCACCATTCAGCTAGGGGTAACCATTGAGCCCACTGATTTTTATTTTCCGAGGGAAAACACCTCAAATATGTTTCTAAACACTTGTATACAACTTCCATTTGTCCATCAGTCTGGGGATGATAAGCTGTGCTGAGATGCAATTCGGTGCCTTGTATCTTGAACAATTATTGCCAAAAATTGCTTGTGAAAGTTGGATCGCAATAAAAAACAATAGAGTGTGTCATTCCATGAAGCTTGATGACTTGATCCATGAAAATGTGAGCCATCGTGGATGCTTTAAACGAGTGTTGAAGGGAATAGAATTGAGCATACTTGGAAAGGCGATCAACAACCACCATGATGACTGATTTATTTCCCGATTTGGGTAAGCCAGTAATAAAATCCATAGAGATATCCTTCCAAATAGCAGGTGGAATTGGGAGTGGTTGTAGTGTGCCTAGAGATTTGACTGTTACTCCCTTGTTGCATTGACACACATCACATTCAACGACAAAATTAAAAATTTCCTATTTCATACCATCCGAGAAAAAGGAACGTTTGACCTTGTCATAGGTTTTGGTGAACCCAGAGTGCCCTGCTGTGGGTGTAGCATGAAGCTCATAAAGTACCATGGATTTATGCTTTGATTGTTTACTTAAATAGAAACAGCCTTTGTATTGAAGTTCATCATGGAGACAAGAGTACCCTGGCAAACGGATTGGAGCAAATCTGGTACAATGAATGAAAGAGAAAAAACGGATCCTTCATCTTCATATTTTTGATAAAGTGCATCCGCAACCACATTGTCTTTGCCTTTCTTGGAAATTATCTCATAATCATATCCAAAGATCTTAGTCACCCATTTTTGTTGTTCCGGGGAGGAAATGCATTGTTCCAGAAAATACTTGAGGCTTTGATGGTCTGTCTTAATTTGGAAACGTTTCCCCAATAGATACGGGTGCCACATATCAATGACATGTAGAATATCCAACATTTCCTTTTCATAGATGGATTTTCCCATATTTCTTTCAGATAGTTGCTTTCTGATAAAGGCCAAAGGTCGACCCTCTTGCATAAGGACAACACCAATTCCTTTCCTTGAGGAATCACATTCCAACACAAAGGTCTTTGTGAAATCGGGAAGGGAAAGGACTGGAGTGGTGCACATGGGCATATTCAAGGTTTGAAAAGCTTGGGCAATGGCTAGAGGCCAAGTGAAAGAGTTCTTTTTGAGGAGAGCAGTGAGAGGTGTTGCAATATTCCCATAATTATTAACAAACTTGCGATAATACCCTGTTAAGCCCATAAATCCATGCAATCTCTTAAGAGTCTTTGGGTGAGGCCAGTCTTGCATAGCTTCAATATTTCTAGAATCCACCCTGACGCCATCCTTGCCAACCAGATGACCCAAGTATTCTACTTCTAAGGCGCCAAAAGCACATTTAGACTATTTCAAGAAAAGTTGGTGTTGAGAGAGTAGATGGAGAACTCGATCCACATGAGCAAGATGTTATATCCAGGTTTTTCTATAGATGAGGATATCATAAAAAAAAACTAAGACAAAATGGCGGAGAAAAGGACGGAAGACATGATTCATGAGGCTTTGGAAGGTGGAGGGGGCATTACACAAGCCAAAGGGCATGACCAAAAACTCATAGTGGCCCTCATGAGTTCTAAAGGAAGTATTGGGAATGTCTACCTCTTTCATATGTATCTAGTGGTAGCCCAAATGAAGATCCATTTTAGTGAAGAATTGGGCACCACTCAATTCATCTAGGAGGTCATCAATGATAGGAATGGGGAATTTGTCTTTGATGATAAGTTTGTTGAGGGCACGAAAGTTAGGACACATTCAGCAAGAACCTTATTTATGCAGGACCATGACCACAGGACAAGAGTAGGGGATCGTACTAGGGTGGATAACACCTTGATTAAGGAGTTCCTAGACCATTTTCTAAATTTCATGTTTTTGGGAAAAGGGGTGATGATACAGAAGTATATTGGGAGGAAGGCTTCCGGGTACAAGGGGAATGGAATGATCATGAACACCATGGGAAGGAGGGAGTCCTTGGGGAGTGGAAAAGACCAACTGATGTCTAGAAAGGATGTCTTAGAGGTCTTGCGGGACCGAGGGTGTCTCTGTTGCTCGTATGGCATGGAGTTGGGGGATAACACCAGAATGACCTTTTTTGAGAAGCTTTTCCATTCGATAGGAACTAATGATCTCAGGTGAACCGATAGTGATGCCTTGAAATTTATATTGGTGGCCCTCCTGGTCGAATTGCATGTTTAAGTCTTTAAAATCCATGAGAATGGGACCCAAATTCCTTAGCCAGTCTGCACCCAACACAATGTCACAACCTCCCATGTCGATAGCAAACATATGGGATTTAAAGTGGTAGTCACCAATTTGGAGACACACATTTTCACAACGCCCTCCACATTTCATGGAACCACCATTGGCAATCATGATTTGGAAATTATTGACGGCATGGATGTAGAAATGAGTTTCTTGGGCAACGCAGCGATGAATAAAATTATGGGTGTTGCCACTGTCAACTAGAATGATGACCTTCTGATGCTTGATGTAATCGAATAGCTTGGGGGTTTGGGGAGCAGAGAAGCCAGTGAGAGCATTGAGGAAAATGATTGGTTCTACTTCGAGAGGGTCTGAGGGAGGGGTTATGTCACTGGATTCAGGTGACTCGGACACAAGGGGAGTTTCTACATCCTCTTCTGAAATATCCTTAGAGATGGCCATAAAAATCTTTTTTTCTTTACACTTGTGGCCATGGAAATATTTGTCATCATAGTTATAACAAAGGCCTTTGAGTTGGCGTTCAGCCATTTCAGCCCTGGTCAATTTTTGGATCTTGAGTGGAGCAGAGGGAGTAGTGGGATTTACTAGTTTAGGGCAAGGGATAAAGGAGGGTTTTTGGTTTTGAGAAGATACAACCTGTTGTGCTTCTTTCTATCTCTTTTAGTAGCCTCCACCCAACTCTGAGGCCGAGCCATGAGGACATAGGCCTAAATCTCATCCTTGAGGCCATTGATAAAACACTCTCGGAAAAAGGCATCATACATGCCCTCTGTTCTAAAATCCAGGTGCTCAAAGGTAGTTATAAAGTCTTCCACTATTCCTAATTGTTTCAACTTTGTCAAACGACCCAAATGGTTGGTGTCAGTGTCAAAGCGTTCATAAAGCTCCGCCACAAAGTGTGTCCAAGCAATATACCCTTGACAAGAATTTTTTCTCCATTGCCACCATTGCCAATGTTCTTGATCTAGATGGAGAACACCATACCGGAGTTTGGCCAAGTCATATGTAATGTTGTATAAAGAGAAATAATGTTCCATTTGGGTTACCCAACTAGTGGGGTCCGAGCCATCAAATTTGGTCACATCCACCCGTGGAAGGCGTAGGTCACATTGAAAGTGATGGTTCTGAAAGTTATGAGAATGAGATGAATGGTCACCTTCAGTCTGTGGACGTGAGGAAAAGGAAGGGTTATCTGTAGGGATATGCAGTTTGGTGCAGAGTGCCAAAAAGTCTGATTCAAGCTGGGTGGTGAGGTTTTTCTTGATTTCCTCCATTGAGGACTACATGGTTTTATTGATGGCAGCAACATTGGCATTGAGTTGTTTCACTTCTTGTTGGGTCTGGATGAGGCCAAATTGTAAGGTGTTGAAGCAAGCTTCCAAGTCTTGGCTACGGGTATGGGCCATGAGGATGGGAAAGCTAAAAAGGAGTGGGTGGGGTCAAATTTTTTTCTGAAAAATGACATGGATGAATGTGATGAGGGAAAAGAGATGAATCCAATGGAATAGGTCTCAAATAATGGTGAAAAAAATTCCATATATATATATATATATATATATTTTACACCTGCAGAGTTATACTCCATCCTGAAGAATACTGCAGAGAGGAAATTCCCAAGTGCTTAACCAGAAAGAAATGTGTATTTACTTGGAAACCCAAACACAGTTGTGTGGCAATAGATCTTGTGATCCAGGTGGATATTGGTGGCCACCCACCTTTTTCGACTGGCTCAAAACTGTTTTCTGGCAATTTTGGCAATTTACTGTTTTTAACAGGTTTTAACTTCCGGGGCCATTTTGAGGGCCTAAATGAAGGTTTTTTGAGGTCTATGTTCTCAATTATAGCTAAAGGCATAATTTAGCTTTCAAAATGAATCTCCTCAATGATACCTTTCCAACGAGCTATCACACGCCTAAAACGGAGATCGTATGCAAAAGTTACAACCCCGGGAAGTTGATGTACTCACTTACCCAAACAGGGCCCACATGACTTTTGGCGCTTCATCTCCTAGGGTTAGGTTTTTGGATGTCTAGGACTTTTGAAATTCCTGTTTATTATAAAAAGGCCTTCAGAGCCTCATTTTAATCATCTTCTCATGGATGCGAGTAGCCGTCACATCTCTTCTCAGAGATAAGCTACCACCATTCTAGCGAGTCGTTCACTTTGTATTTTACCGTCTCTGTACATTTATTTCATTAATAGAAATCATGTATTACTGTATTTCTATGACTCTTGTTATATTTCCACTATATCTCTGTTATATTGTTGTCTCTCTTGCAATATCTTTGAATATTTATGTGTTATATCTCTACTCTCATTTCGTGCCGACAATAATCTGGATCAGTGGTATCAAAGCAGGCCGTTCTTGATCATTTTTTTCAGTGCATGTCCCCGACGAGGTCCGAGTATAGAAATTTGGGTCTCGATCTTGTCTCTCTTGAAGAAAATCGCTCTCACACACCCAAGAAACCCTCAATGGCGGAAGAAAAGAAAATTGACAGAGCAGACGATCATATCAATTTGTTGCTTGAGCAAGCTCTCACGTGACAGCGGGATGAAATGATGGAGAATTTTGCTCACATCCTTCAATGCCTGCCGATAACATCATGTGCATCTTCATCAAGCGGCCACTTTGAAGGCACCTCTCCTTTCAAGGTATAGGTTAATTTTGATATTCTCGTATTTGAAGGTCAAATAGATGCAGATGCCCTAGATAAATGGTTAAATCTGCTAGAAGGTTATTTCTCTGTTCATAATTTTTCAGAGAAGGAAAAGATCACCTTCACACTCCTTAAGGCTCTCCCCCATGTCAAACATTGGTGGGAAACTTACTGGGAGTAGAGTTCCACAGAGGAGTCTGGAATATATGGGGCTGATCCCACTTGGGATTTTTTTGTGGATGCGGTAAAGGAACAATACTACCCTATTGGCAACTATGAGGACCAGTACATGAGATGGACCACACTGCAACAAGAGAGGGGCCAATCAATTCTGGAGTTCACCAATAGCTTTCATACCTTGCGCACCAAGATGGGTATCAAAGACTCCGAATGCCATTTGGTTCTGAAATACCGTGGGGCTCTACACAAATACATCCAAACTAAAATGGATTTCCTGGACATCTCATCACTCGGTGTTGCCTATCGATATGCTGTTAAAATCGAACAGAAATTTAAGCACCAGAACAAACGGGAGTTCGGGTCTACAAATCCATAACAACCAAAGTATGACAAAGATAGCCCTAACAAACAGTCCCCTAAAAACCAGTCCAAGCCACAGGAAAAGAAGGGTCATGGGAAGACAAAGAAGGACACCAGAAAATGGTGCAATTTCCACAAAATCCCCTGGCACAACACCAATGAATGTCACTCAAAACAGTCATTGGTTGCTGAGATCACAGACAAGGAGCCAAACCCTAATTCAGAATCTGATTCTGAAAATACTGGTAAAAGAAAGATCATCGACGCAGACCCCACTACTATTGTCGTGACCGCAGCAATTCAACCAGAAGAACCAACAGATCCAGAAGAGGGGGAGCGCCTTTTTCATTCACAGATGTGGGTGAAGGGGACCCCACTACATTTTATTGTTGATAGCAGAAGCTAGACGAACCTCATCTCAACAGAGGTTGTCAAACAGTTGGGATTGTCGACAACACCACACCCGCAACCATGCAACATTGGGTGGCTTCGCCAAGGACGAGATCCTCATGTCAGCCAGCAATGTCAATTGTCATACAACATCCAACCCTTCAAGGATGAGGTATTATGTGATGTTTCCCCACTAGATGTCTGTGATGTTCTCTTGGGCCAGCCATATATGTGGAAACGCCATGCTATCTATGAGTCTCGACCCCGTAGTGTCATTATTACTCTAGGGGGTCATCTCTATAGGATACCAGAGGTAGTTCCAACTACTGCCCCACCTAAACAGTGTTGCAAGGTAGTATCTCATACTACAAAATTCATCTTCTCCGCAATCTATTCAAAAGGGGAACAAAAGGATATTGCAACCACCACAACTTCGGCCCAAGCACCTTCTATCCAACAGAAGCAGGTCGACAAGGTTGCAACGAAGCACAAAGATTTTTTCTGCACACAGTCATCTAAAATAGCCTGACTGGTTAAAAAGGTCCAAACCTTCTAGCCAAAGGTTCGTGATAGCCTTCAACAAGCTAAGCAACGCCACTTCTCTAGCAAGGCAAGCAGATCACCAAGATTCAGATTCAACAATCGCTTTCCCCTCTCCCCCGGGAACTCAACACAATGGAGACCATTTCTTCCTAAGGAGGGAGGATTGATCTAGGTGGATATCGGTGGCCACCCACCTTTTCCGACTGGCTCAAAACTCTTTTCTGGCAATTTTGGCAATTTACTATTTTTAGCAGGTTTTAACTTCCGGGGCCATTTTGAGGGCCTAAATGAAGGTTTTTTGAGGTCGAGGTTCTCAATGATAGCCAAAGGCATGATTGAGCCCCCAAAATGAATCTCCTCAATGATACCTTTCCAACGAGCTATCACATGCCTAAAACGGAGATCGTATGCAAAAGTTACGACCCCGGGAAGTTGATGTACTCACTTACCCAAACAGGGCCCACATGACTTTTGGCGCTTCATCTCTTAGGGTTAGGTTTTTGGATGTCTAGGACTTTTGACATTCCTATTTATTGTAAAAAGGCCTTCAGAGCCTCATTGTAATCATATTCTCATGGATGTGAGTAGCCGTCACATCTCTTCTCAGAGATAAGCTACCACCATTCTAGTGAGTCGTTCACTCTGTATTTTACAGTCTCTGTACATTTATTTCATTAATAGAAATCATGTATTACTGTATTTTTGTGACTCTTGTTATATTTCCACTATATCTCTGTTATATTGTTGTCTCTCTTGCAATATCTTTGAATATTTATGTGTTATATCTCCGCTCTCATTTCATGCTGACAATAATCCAGATCATCTTGTTTGTTTTAATTTTCTTAAGTTTCTATCCCCAAGGGTTAGGTATTCAAGAGTTCTACAGACAAGGGTTTGCCATGTGCTATAGCTCTTTGATATATGTGCAAGGTCCAATAGTAATACTCGGCCCAATATCTCAGGGCACTAAATAAGGAGGATAGATTGTACCCTTAGCCATACTACCTGACTACTCAGGTACTAGATAGTATCTTCCTAAGTGTTGTTCTCGGTGACACTATAGTAGTCTGGCGGCCAATCCATACACAGGTGTTGTCTGATGTGATACCACTCGAAGGGGTACCGACAAGGGTTACAAGGGTGGCCAACAGATGTGCACTTAAGTACCACTTGTATTTCCTGCATGTATGAATCCCTCAACCATGGGTTTATGCACATAACGACAAATCTTTGTGGCTTAAAGACGTCGGAATACGTCTCTACCTTGAAAAAAAGTAAAAATTAACCCACTCTTTCTGCCAAGGAAAGTACTCTAATACCACTTGTAATATGCTAGATATAAAATGTATGCAAAACAGAAATAAAATGCTAGAAATGGTAGAATAACAACAATATAACCAGAACATTCACCACAATAGTACTGAAATGATATGAGAATAATAACAGAAATAGCACTTTGAATCTGAAAGCAATGTTCACTGGCCTCTTCTGGGGGGCAACCTCCAGTTGAGTAGAGCTCTTTTACAATAATATCTAAGTTGTGGTTCTCATACCCTCGACTCCTATTTATACTAAAAAGAAGCATCTTATATTAATTAGGTCTTCTTGCATCCGCCTTATTCTATTTTATTGAAAGGCCTTATTAATATTGACCTTTATTACATCTGAATATATTTTTCTACCTATGTGCGGGATAGGACCCTAACATAGGTTGAGTCTTTGATCATCAGTTCCGTTATGTAATCCATCCCAATAATATTGAGGTGGTAATGGGCTTCCATCTACATCTACTACTACTCTAATCAGAAATCAAAATTGACAACATTGTTTTCCTTCAGAAACATGATCTTGTATTTCATGGTAATTTCCTCTCTATCATAGAAACCTAGACCTTCATGTTTGACCCTTTGTTCAACTACAATGGGGATTATGATGCCTTTTCTTATATTTCCTATGTATTTTCCATTATATCCCATTTCCCTCTAAACTTTTAGTTCAACTCCTCTAGTATTCTTTTAAAATTCACCAAGATTCTCTTGAGAAATATCTATGTAATGTTATCTTACCAAAGTTGTATCAGTCATGGTGTTGGATTTGATAATGGTAATGGAAGGTTTTTTTTAATCCTTGTGCCCTTGTATAGCTTCTTGGATATTTTTCAATGCCTCCTCCTTATTTTCCAACTCTTTTTGTAGTTGATTCATCATCTAAGGTAACATACCCTCCTACCAGATATCCATTTGGATGACCTTCTCTCCCAATTGTACAAGTTGCATTTTGTGATTATCTTAATATTCCATGAATAAGGTGAGGGATTATTTGTAGATTTTAACCTTGTACAATTAATTAATGAAAACAGATTCTTCATAAAAATAGATAAGATTCAATGGTACACACACACATTACACAGATATTTTACCCTAGAAACCCAAACCGGGAAAAGAAGAAAACTCTTTAGAACCACAACTCTTCATTGTTTAAAATACAATATATATATATAGGATCTGGTGGAATCCAAACCCCTAATCCATTGACTTGTATTAATCAAAAACCTAATTCCTTAACTAGAATTTGAAAACCATGTGCAGAAAAACCACCAAAAAATGGACGTTAAAAACACCATTTTTTTAAGACATTTCCCCAAAACCCATGTGTAGGGGATTTGTATCCTCCTTGAGAACCTCCCAAACATGGTTACTCCACCCCACTATGCCCCCCCAAGTAGGCGGGGTTCTATCCCCCCTTCCCCTGACGTGCCCAACACAACACAAACACTACATCTAGTCGTGCAAAGAATATAACACATACCCACATACACAAGATTCTCCCACTTGTTGTTTTATTTACATATAGGTGGTTATAGGGTTACACAGTCAACAATACAGGGCATAAATTCCCATAGATCTTCTACACCAAGATAAATTATTATTTCTCACAAATTTTGTTAATGAATCTGCAAAATTCTTCAAAGTGTCCACCTTCATCAACAACACTTTCTTTTCTTCAACCATGTCTCTAACAAAGTGATATTGAACATCACTATGATTTTTCTTTGAATGATACGTTGGGCTCTTTGCCAATAATATTGCACTTTGACTATTACAATCTATACTTAGAGCTTGTTGTATGAACCCAATACCTGAACACAATCTCTTTAACCATATTTCTTCCTTCCTTGCATGAGTGGTTGCCATGTATTCAACTTATGTAGTTGTGATTTCCACTACAGACTGTCTTTTGCTCATCCAACTGATTGATCCTCCAAATAGGTTAAACACATACCCACTTGTAGATCTTCTTTGATCGGGATCTTTGGCCCAGTATGCATAAAAAAAACCCATGGATGTCCAACACTCTGTCCAATCCCAGTCTTCCTTGGTAGCGCAATCCATAACTATTAGTGCCACTCAATTACCCGAAAACCTTGTTTACTATTATCCAATGCTCCTTCCATGGTTTTGACATATACCTACTCAAAACTCCCATTGCATGTGCAATGTTCGGTCTAGTAAAAACCATTGCATGCATCAAACTACCAACCACACTCGCATATGGAACACAAGACATCTCTTCTTTCTCTTCTTGTGTCTTGGGACACTATTACATAAATAACTTTACACCTACAGGAATAGGGATCTTGATCGGTTTACATTCCTGCATATTAAACTTCTTCATTTTTTTCTCGACATGTTTCCTTTGATTTAACCAGAGTTTCTTGTTTGTCTGATCTATTTTAATTTCTATGCCCAAAATGAAATTCATAGCACCAAGATCCTTCATGTCAAATTTAGAGGACAACTGAGTTTTCACATCCTGGATAATCTCCTTGTCATTTCCTATCAACAACATATCATCTACATACAAGACCAAATAAATAAGATGATCATTGATTAATTTGAAATACACATAGTGATCCACTTTTCTCCTTGTGAAGCCAAGTCCCAACATATAAGAATCAAATTTTTGATACCACATCCTTGGTGATTGATTTAACCCATACATGGACTTTTCCATCCTGTATACCACCTCTTTCTTTCCCATCACAACAAATCCTTCGGGTTACTTCATGTAGATTTCTTCTTCCATATCCTCATGTAGGAATTTTGTCTTCACATCCATTTGTTATACTTCAAAATCAAACACAACAACAACAAATAAAAGAAATCTAATTGAAGTTAACTGGGAAACAAAAGAAAAAATCTCACCAAATTCAATTCCCTCTACCTGGGATTAAAATTTTGCTACTAACCAAGATTTGTATTTCTCCACTTTGCCTTATGCAATCAACTTCTTCTTAAACACCCATTTCTTGCTAATAGGATTTCTTCCAGTTGACAACTCCACCATATCCCAAGCCTCATTCTTTTCCAAGGCTTCCATTTCTTCAATCATGGCCTTTTCCCATAGATTTACATCCTATGAATCCACCACTTCACTAATATTTTTTGGATCATCATCAGTAATAGACATAGAAACATTTGAATGGAAATCAGGTGGAGTATTCCTTTCCAGTTGTCTTCTTTCCCGAACCGATATCCTCAATATTGGAGTATAAGGATCTTTTTCTTATTATTCATATTCTTCTATGGAGTCGGATTCATCATCCTTTAACTCAAATTCCATTTTCTTTGGTTCTTCCTTTCCAAGTCTTTTTGTAGTTGAGTCATCATCTAAGGTAACATACCCTCCTACCAGCTATCTAATTGGATGACCTTCTCTCCCAATTGTGCAAGTTGCATTTTTTTATTATCCTAATATTCCATTACTATGGTGAGGGAGTATTTCTAGATTTTAACCTTGTAGAATTAATTATTGCAAACATATTCCTTAAAAAATAGAAAAGATTCAATAGTACTCACACATTACATATCTATTTTACCTTGGAAACCCAAACCGGGAAAAGAAGAAAACTCTTTAGAGCCACACCTCTTCATTCTTTACAATACAATATATATATAAGACCCCATGTCATACAAACCCCTAATCCATTGACTTGGATTAGTCAACAACCCTAATTTCTTAACTGGAATTAGAAAACCATCGACGAAAACCGTGTGCAAAAAAACCACCAAAAAACAAACATTAAAAACACCATTTTCTTAGGACATTTCCACTGAACCCCTTGTGCAGGGTGTTCTCTGCCCATTGCAAACCTCCCAAACATGGTGGATACACCCCCCTATCAAACCCCATGTAGGGGGGGTGGGTAGCCCCCCCTCTCTAACCCCCCCACATGCCGAGCACAACGTAGACACTACATATAGTCATGCAAAGAATATAACACATAACGAACATTCTCCCACTTGTTTTTTTCTTTACATATAGGTATTTATAGGGTTACATAGTCAACAATCCAGGGCATAAATTCCCATATATCCTCTACACCACAAGAACTTCTTAGTTCTCTCATATTTTGTTAATGAATATGAAAAATTCGTCAAAGTGTCTAACTTCATCAACAACACTTTCTTTTCTTCAACCATGTCTCTAACAAAGTGATATTGAACATCAATATGCTTTGAATTTGAATGATAAGTCGGGTTCTTTTCCAATAATATTGCACTTTGACTATCATAATCTATTCTTACATCGTGTTGTACCAACCTAATACCTTAACACAATATCTATAACCATATTGCTTCCTTGTTGGCATGAGTGGCTACCATGTATTCAACTTATGTAGTTGAGAGTGCCACTACAGACTGTCTTTTTCTCATCCAACTGATTGATCCTCCAAATAGGTTAAACACATACCCGCTTGTAGATCTTTTGTGATCCAGATATCCAACACAGTCTGCTTCAATAAACCCATGGATTTCCAACACTTTGTCCAATCGTGGTCTTCCTTGGTAGCACAATCCATAACTATTAGTACCATGCAAATAGTTGAAATCCCTCTTTACTATTGTCCAGTGCTCCTTCCATGGTTTTGACATATACTTGCCCAAAAATCCCACTACATGCACAATGTATAGTCTAGTACAGACCATTGCATGCATCAAACTACCAACCACACTTGCATATGGAACAAGAGACATGTCTTCTTTCTCTTCATGTGTCTTGGGAAATTGATCCACAAATAACGTTACACCTACAGGAATAGGGATCTTGACCGATTTACATTCCTGCATATTAAACCTCTACAATTTTTTCTCAACATGCTTCCTCTGATTTAACCATAGTTTTTTAATTTCCCGATCTCTTTTAATTTCTATGCCAAAAATGAAATTTTCAAATGTGGATGTACCTACACAGATAAGATATAGCTAGAAAATGACATACAAGTTTGCAGAAAAATGAGAAAAGACAGAAAAACAAG
>ML786693.1:381677-417436 GCA_009831015.1 Picea engelmannii | reverse complement strand
GAGAGAGAGAGAGAGAGAGAGAGAATCAAATAATTGTATTAGTTGTATTCCACACTCAAAGACTGAATAATTTACAATAGATATAGGTTACATGAGTAACTAATGCACCATAGTAGTGGTCTAGAGAGATATAGACACTCAGTAATAGACACTGGAGTGAACTACAACCTAGTCCTAGTTAACTGATCCATGCAATCATCAGTTAACTTAGACATATGTGTGAAAGTGAGAGAGACAGATGCAACTTTTGGTGATAAAACTGAGGTTTCCATGCATGAGTGACTTCCACTACTCTAACTGAGTGTAATTATCTTTGAACTGAAGAGGAACAACCTATTTTGTAGGGGAATATTCTCTAGAGAGAATATTCACATCTAAGGAATCGTTCTCAACATTGGACTATCAAACTTAGGAAAATAATTCTAGGTGTGTGTGTAATATCTCCAACACCTCCCCTGAAGACTAATAGGGTGTACATGATGAATGGGTCCTGGAAACATAGGCCATGTTAGGTACCCATTGTATAATGAATGTAAGAATGAAACACTAAAAAAATTAGTAAAGAGGGAAAACCTTATGGGAAACTGCCCCCCCCACCCCTCTCAAAGTACAATGCATACGAAAAAAAAAATGAGAAGAAACAAAAATAAGTTGCTAAGCAATTGTGTCATTCACTCCACAAAGACCTCACAACTGTGCAAGTTTGTGCTCGTTGAAGATTTTGCTGAAGATGTAGATGTATGCATGGATATGACAAAGTAGATGCACCAGTGAGATGTCCACACATATCCACATTCTCTTTTTGTAATGAAGAAGATCCAAATGAATTTTGGATGAAACTTTGAAAATCATGTGGTCGTTTTGGAAAAATGCTGAAAATTTACGTATTTTAAAATTCTCATAACTTCACTTCCTGGACTCCGTTTCGAACAATTTGTTTTTTGAAATTGGGTATTTTTCCGAGGAATTCAAATATCTATTTTTTTTCTGAACATTATTGTTAGAAAATATCAGAATTGAATATGATGTGTGCAGCCCCCTTTTTGTCTCCTGAGATGCATGCATGGCACATGCATGTTTCTCCTGACATGCATGCAGGGAGCATGAAAACGTTTATGCATGTAACTCTTGAGATGAAGGCATGATATCTTCCATATGAAATTCAGAAAACAAATCTGAAATGGAGTAGGTGTAATATCTCCAACACACTTTACCCTACCAACCCCTACCTTACCTTTCTCTCACCTTCAAACCCTAACTTGACGTAACCTATCTTGATCATATTACATACCCTATATTTTCTTACCCTACCAACTCAGCCTAACCTAGCCTACCCTTACTTAGTCTAACTAAACCTAAAGTAACTATGTAGTATATTGTACCCCATGGGCACCATTCATGGTGTGTACCATTTCTTGCCAATAGGGAAGCTTACATAGAACCAATACTGTTGGCATATTTTTTGTTTTGAAACCCATTTTTAACCACAAAATTGATCTAATGTAAGTGATTCAAAGAATAACACTTTTCTTATAGATTAGGGAACCTTTTTTACTTTACATCCTTTAATGATAAAAATAATTTGGAACATTGGAGTGGTGAACCATTCATAGAGTAGGGCCAAAAGAGTTGTTGGCCCTAATCTTTTGCGCTACTTCACAAGAGGCTATGTCATCATCTGCTCAATAAAACTCGATAAGTTGGATACAAAGAAAACTAAATATCTCATGTCACAAGTGACTATGGAATTATCTTCTCAATAAAACTTGATAGGTTGGGTTCAAAGAAAACTAAAGATCTCATGTACATACATTTGAATCTCCACTTTATCTCCATAAGGTAAGAAAAATATCACTATGAAAACCTATTATAGAGCCAAAAAAAACATTCCCTCACTATGAAAGCCTATTATAGAGACAAAAAAAAGAATCTTTGTGTGGTCCCTCATGATGGGAGGACCTGCAAAGGATTCTTACAATAGATTCTTCAAAATATAGTAGGTGACAATGTCAAAGTATTGGTATTGATGTCATGAAAAAATCACAAAGCATTTGAAATATCAAAAAATAAAAAATAATGAACTCACCAAAATCACTCCAAGTATCCTCGCGTAGGAGTGTTAAGTCGATATGTTTGGTAAATTGGATACCTTTATAAGGGCACTCTTGGATAAAAATAGTTAGTTGCTACTACATCTCAAATTGTTTTCCCACAAAGTCCCAAACTACCTCACCTCCACCAAGGCAAGACCTAAAATCCCCCCATCGCATCATCTATGTCTCTTAGGTCCACCTACCCTCATCTCCACATGCAAGTGAATCAACAAAAAAATATTAAAAAGGAGCTAATTAGACTCATGAAAGAGAAATGGCTATGTCCTTGTCACTAGCATTGTCTTGGGTAAGAGTGCACCTAGTGTTGTAAAATTTTCAAGGAATAGTAAAAAAGATGCCCATCCATGAATATTTCCATTATTGTTAGAAATTCTCCTACTACTCATTGAGTCACAAGCGAGCCCCCTTAGCCATCCTCAAAATATAGAGCATATTGCATCATCCACCCACCAACTCAATCCTCTTAGTCAAGCACTATCCCTCCACCTTCTATGTCCATGTCCTTTAGACTTGGTCCATCATAATATTTAAGGCCCCTATCCCCTAAAGATTCATCTTCGGGTATACTACCTCTCCCCGTACCAAGAAGCCAACCACAAAATAGATGTCTTGTATTTTTATCTCCAAACACTACCCTTCAACATCAAAATAGTTGTCAATATTACACATCCCTATGATGTGTTCTAGAATCTAATTTTAGTGTGAATATATGGGATCTAAAATAAATTTAGGCATTTGCATCAACAAAATAAATTATGTGCCTCTTCTACATCACTAGCAACTAACTACCATAATACGTCATGCTCCTGCTCTCACCATTTATAAGCAATAAAACCTATAAACATAAAAAACAAAAACCTTGTCAACATTGTGTGACCATCCAACTTAAATGCCATGTAAATTTATGATAGTGCACAACCTCAAAAGATATGACCTATGCAATTACCACCAATATGTGGGAAATCAACACATGTTTGGCATGATTGTGCAATTATGCACCCCTAACCCTAATATCTTGTGCTACTTCATAATTATTGAATCTTTTTTCATGCATGTATGCACAATTATTTCTTTAATACCTATGTGGTTCATTAGGACCCCCAAGATGTAGTTTTATAGGCCCAAAATCCATCAAAATTGAAAATTGAATAGAAAAAATTGTAGATCAAGAGAAATGCACTAACCTAGCACAGGTGAAATCAAAATTAGATGATCCAACTTACCTATTGTGTTCCTTTGAATAATTTGCAAGTTCAACCATGTTTTGGTGAGTGTATTTACCCCTATAATTTCCATTTTTCACCCTAATTCCATGGTAATGCACCTCCTTACATGGGTTTCCCTATTTTAGCATGCTTTTCATGTTGACACCCATGCCATTCTTCCCCATAAAAATGGGATTCCTTGTAGTCTATGGTTTCATAATGAGCCTCATACCTTTCTCTTAATAGTTGTTAACATTTTCCCAATGGACTCTCAAGTAGTTACACTTTGGTTTATTTCCCTCCTTTGGAGTCAGGATGATGAACCATTGGTTCACCACATTTCCATGTCAAAACTCCATCTGCAATCAAGTCTCCATCATTCACCCCATCCAAGGAGATGCACCCTTGATAGAGACCCCCATTTTTTGTCATATTCCCTATCCATGATTTAGAATCATTTTTGTTCCACTATTTTCATCCACTTTCACAAATGAAGGTGTTTACACCAAAGAAATCACTAATAAACTTATAAAAACACAATGAAGCACATGAATCATAAAATAATGAGAAAATCGTAGGTTATCTAAGTCAAATCGTTCAAATGAACAAATATATGACTATGTGGCACTTCAATTCATGGGCCATGCAGATTGTGTGCATAATCCTTCAATACTTTCACAAGGTTCCTATATGACATCAACACGATAAATTTTGCAATATCACAAGTGCCACGTTGCTTTCATGTAAACTTCCAACCTGGAAATGCTTAGTAGTGTTGGTTGTTTGGTTATGTTTTTGTGCAGGTTAACAAAAGAGGCTTCCTTTACTTGAATCCACCTTCACTAGCTCCACATCAAATGGTAGTTGATTGAGAAGATTATTCAAAGGTTTTATTTTCCTTTCTCTTTAAATTTTCGTTGATTGCATGTTAAAGGATGTAATTCATTTAGCTTTTCTCACTCACATATTTTGTACTTTTTATTTTATGTATGCACCAAAAATTCCAACCTATTGACTAATTACATTTAGTACACCCTTGCACCAAATCACACACAACACCTCTTTTAGTCACCTCACTTTCTTGTCCCTTTTTGTCCTTGTCCATTTAAAAGGAGTTTTTATTTAACATGTTCCAAAGCAATGCTACTAGGTGGACATACTTTTTTACAAATTTTTAATAATATTCCATTAAGCCCAAAATTACTCTTTAGAGATATATTTAAATTTTATCCACCATGTGATTGCATTAACTCTATTTGGACCAGCTTTGATTCTCTCCTTTGGAATTATGTGTCCCTCATATTCAACTTCTTCTCTATTAAATGTGCAATTTGATATTTTAGCATAAAATTGGTTTTATCCAAAAATGGATACTATAAAACATATATATAAATAATTGTAAAATAGTTTTATAACCCCATATATAACTAATACATTTATATATATTTCAAATTTCCAATGGGTTTCCAACTATGTAAATAATCATGTAGTGAGTCGGTCATTGAATTGCATAGGTTGGGAGTAATGACATGCATAGTACATGTATTTCATATTCCATCAATCTAATCTTGCTCACTTGCATGGTACTTATATTCAATATTTCCTCTGTATTGCATTACTCATGCAATTTCACCTTTATATGACTATAGAGGTCCTCACCCACCTATTATAATGCCTCCTCAATCCTAAATTTAGTATGATCGGACTAGGGTTCAATAATTTTACCAAAGAAATCTCACAAAATGGGTAAACATGAGCATTGCTTCACCACATAGATATGATTGTAGAAAGTTTCAATTGGACTAGAACATAGAAGCTCCCAGGTACATGGTGATGAATAGGTTGTGCCATGGGAACTTTATTGTCAATTATGTCATAAATGTTGTAGAAAATTTGGAGTGTGCATAAATTCAAATATGTGAAGGGGAATGTACTTGATGATTGGATGGGTCATCACTTCTTTATGTCCCCTTCTCTTATGATGTGGCTATGGTGGGATGATTCATGTTTCCTTTGTGGGATTTTCCTAGGTGATTTAACTTTATGATGTAACATTTACTAGACATCACTTATGGGGGAATGTGTTTAATGATATTAGTACCCTCGTTAATGTGTTATTTCCTAAGTTTGAGTTAAAAGGGGAGGTACTACATATTATTTGATGGTGATATACCATTTTTCCTAAGGTTGGATGATTACTTTTCATGTAATAATCCCTTGGTGGTAGTGCACCTTAGGTTAAGATTTATCTTTTGTTTTTATCGTGGTGGGGTTTTTATATAGATAACATCTTGTATTTACATGGTACAACACTTTTTTAAAGTGCAATCCTTTTTGGCACACATGTTCATGGTGATTTAATTTTTTTGTGACTAATTGTAAGGGAACTATGGTTATATTTGAGCATTAATATTTGTGCACACATGTTGAAGTTGATTTAATTTTTCAATGGTTATATTGATCTAATTTATCCATATTAAGGTTAATAGCTTGAGCACCCTACTTAATTTGGCATATTTTCATTCTCGGAGGGCACACTCATGTGGATTTGGTCGGAGATTAATTAATTTATTGTTGTTGTCTCCTTCCTTGCTCAAGTCTTGAAGAGTTGTAACTACCTTGGAGATTATTATTTATTTATTGAGGTGGTTGACCATTGGAGAAAGAGCCCATGATGAATCTTTTTATTTTGAGATTTTTTTTGGAGACTTGACCAAACCTTTCTTCTAGAGAACTCATTTAGTCGATATCTTTCACACTTGATCTTGCATCTTGTGGACCACTTTCTATTTTGGGATGGTGATTATGGAGAACTCTCCATGTCAAGAATATTTTATTGTATTTGTATGCAAGAATCTTTGGGGGTGCACTATTGAGGAATTATTTTAGTATTTGATGGAGAACTTGACATGGTTAACCACTCATTTATTGGAGGCACATCACCTTCATGTGCTATTTTTAGAGGATGTTGCTTAACTACTACATTATTTTACTATTATTTGAATTGTCATGGAGTTAGTTAGCAAATATTGTATTTTATTGTAACAAAGATGAATTTCCCTCCATATAAAGAGGAGCTCCTCTCCTTTTCATGAGGTATTTGGCACTTGGATATTTAGAAGTTAGAGAAGTGATGAAGTATCAAACTTAGGAATTGAATCTTGATGTAACTCCTTTGAAAAACCATTCTTTAATATTAATGGAAGATTGAGGTATTGATCCACTTTGATGGACAGTTTATTTATGCTTTTCAATTTGTTGTTCATGTTGTTGTAGATTTTTGTTGTTGTCATTCTTTTATAAAATCTTAGTAATGAATGTATTCATCTAGGAGTAAAGCAATTTGAGGAGGCTCTCCCTTTTGCTATATTTTTTGTTTTATTTATGCTTGTGCCCTCCTTTTTTCTATCAACTAAGTTGCATATTTGAAAGCACATTACAGACATGAAACAACACCTTTATAATTTTATTTATGAGTGGCACTCTTAGCCCTCAAGACTATTTTTCTACAACATATTTCTAGCAAATACTTAAGGTTCAAATGTGTCAAATTATGACCTTTCTACCTTAAGTGCATAACTTAAATATGAATGTATCAAATAGTTACTTTATTTACTAATTTATAGAGGATGGTAAAAAAACATCCTCTATCATATGACCTTCTTCAAAGTAGTTGTTTGTGACACACTCTCTCATTTATTCAATGCCTTATGACTCCATTAGCTCATGATTGATAGGAACTATTTTCCTTCCATCTCTTTTTATCATTTGTGTGTCCTTGATTTTCATATCTTGTCCTCATATTGACATCATCCAAGTCTTACTCATGTAGTTACATACCGGGGTAATTACAGAGTGAATGGTGCAAATGATGATAGGAGACTTAATAGAAATATGTGGGAGTCCAAATTTGTTTTTGTTTTTTAATTTTTTTAAAATACAGTGTCGTCAGATATTCAACCCCATAAAGTTTGTGTCTGAAGAAAATTCCATAGGTCCGACGCCCTATGGATTCGTATATGTTGGAGAAATTTATATTTTCGACACACTAGTTAGTGGGAGTTAACTGACTAGTTCTATTTATAATTTCTATTTTTACCATCACTATTATGCATGCATGCATTCCTAAGGAAAACTAACTACTTGATTGCTTTTCTTAATTATGGAATTATTTGCCCTATATATGAGTGCATTCCACTCATTCATTGTATCATATTGATCATGATCTATGTATCAATCATTAGCTCATTGGAGTAGTGTGAATATATTTTCTCATTCTTCCATATTGAATCTCTCTTCCTTTCTTGATAAGTTTTATTTGTACTTGTTTTAGCTAGATCTCCTATGTAGGTTTCCATGAAACACTGACATGGAATCAGAGCTATGATGCTTGGAGAAAGCCAGACAATTCAAAGGATAAGGAAAATCGGGGTTTCAGCGAGCTAAATCCATGGTTGTAACTTTCAGCAATTATTCCTCCAAAAATATTACGTTTTTGAGGAAACGACCCACGATGAAAGTAAATCGGCCCATTTTGGAAGTGTTTTTTCAACCATTTGTCGATATTCTTCACCGTTTGCTCAAAAAATGAGCCGTAAGATAGCCTCCTAAAACTGATATGAATTCGTGGCCGTACCTTTCCACATTCATTACTCCCAAAATATTATGTTTTGGAAGAAACGGACCATGAGAAAAGTAAATCGGCCCATTTTGGAAGTGGCCCATTTTGGAAGTGGGTTTTCAATCGTTTGGCGAAATTCCTCACTGTTTGCTCAGAAAGTAAGTGGCAATATCATTTCCTGAAACTGATATGAATTCTTAATTTCTTAATTTTTCACTTGCAGATTGAGAGTAAATTTTTAGGGGTTCTTGGAATCAGTGGGAGAGATGGATATGACAGCTATTATATAGTCAAACTTGGTGGTAATCCTCACACCATGCAATTATTTTGATTGGAATCCCAAGGCAGAATTCCAACTCAAAAGGAAAGGATTGTATAATTTGACAATGGTGACAGAAACATAACCTACATCAGCGATTGAGAAGATGAGATGGGTGAACTGTAAGGATGAGGCCACAGGACTATTTCTTGAGTTAATCTCCACTGATTTTTGGTTTGATGTTGCCACGTGCAAGACTCCAAACGAGATCTAGACCACCTTGAAAGGACTCTTTGGAAAGAAGGATGAGATGCAAGGTCATATTCTTGAGGTAGAGTTGAATACCTTAGACCCTAAAAGTTTTGATAATATACAAGATTTTTTTACCAAATTTAAATCTTTGTTATTAAGCTTGGGTGAATGTGGTATTGATAAGTCTACACAAGAGAAACAACTTATTCTAACAATCTTGGCCAAGCTAGGACCAGAATACACTGTATATGTCTCCAATTTCCATTCTGGCATATGTCTTTTTGGAATAAATTGGAAAATGCCTATGTTGGCTCAGTTCATTGGGTCTCTTACACAAGAGCACAAAAAACTCATACATATGGGCCTCATGAAAGATCCCAAAGCACATGCACTCACCATGCAAGATGGAAAAGGGCCATTCAAATAGAATAGGAAGGATGGATATTCCAAACCCTTTAATCGTTCTTCAACTTCCAAAGACTCATCAGATTCCAAGAAGAAGAAGAAGGGAAAGCAGTGCACTTACTGCAATAAACCGAATCATGAAATATCCACATGCATGAAGAAACAGATCGATCTTATGGCACATGCAATTTAGCATAACAACCTTGGAAACTTCATTCAAGAGGGAGTCAAAAAGCAAAAGGAAGAAGATCCTGCTCCTAAGAAAGGTAATCATCATGCTCTTGTTGCAATTAATTCCTCATCTGATTCATGGATTATAGATTTTGGTGCAACCCATCATATGGAAGTGAAAGACAAAGTTTTCTCTTCCTTGAGTCCACGCTCAAGACCCCCTATTCTCATGGGGGATGATACTCTAGTAGCAGTAGTAGGAGAAGGGAGAGTGGAACTCCACAATGGCAGTTTTGAGAATGTTTTACATGTTCCAAATCTTTCTATGAATCTGCTCTCAGTTTATCAGATCACCCTTTAAAGGTAAAAAGGTTGAATTTACATCAAATTCAGTTTCAGTAATTGACATGCATGATAATTCCATTATTGCAATTGGTGAGGTGGATCACAAGTCAAGGTTGTATAAATTCTCTAAGTTTTCTGATGATGAATCCTCTATTCTACTTACACATAAGGGCACTACTTTGCGTGCACCTCAAGTGAAACATGCATATACTCGTGTTCTTCCATCAGTTTCAGACATCAGACATGATTCCATGCACTTAGATTCTATACATGGAAATAAGTAGGTAGTACATCCAGATAAGAAGCCAACGCTGAAGCTTTAGCAGATGCCCAAGAAGGCACAAACCACACTTTAGGAAGGAGGCAACCTTACAGGGGATCCATTGTCTTAGTGCAAATTCTTGCAAGAGGGTGTTTTCTTCTGGTTTCGGGCCCCTGGTGTAAATGTATAGAAGTGGGGTTTGAAAACCGGTCGAGTGTGTTTAACTCAAAGGACGCAACCATGAGCACCGTGCGCATCCCACAGAACGAGCCCATTTCCGGCTTAAAATCAAGTGAGTAGGCACTTTGTCTTTCAACAGTGATAATCCACATAGGGGGCGGATCAATGGCCATCGGGTAAGTTTGGGTCGCAGAGTTGTACGGGGTCAAGCACCTGAGCTCATCTCCTATGGCCAAACTCATGAAGCGATCAAGCCATTTCTTCTATCGGGACTTCGGGAGAATAGAGGGTCTCCTCCTTCCACTGCATTTCAGATCCCCGAAGCCTGAAATGATGAAAAGAACTAGGACCATTGATCAAAAGATGATCTAGGCCATCCATCCAATGGGACATGCGGTGCACGATCAAGCCATTTTAGCTATCGGGACTTTGGGAGAATAGAGGGTATCCTCCTTCCACTGCATTTCAGATCCCCGAAGCCCGAAACACTGAAAAGAACTAGGACCGTTGATCAAGAGATGATCTAGGCTGTCCATCGAATGGGACACGTGGTGCATGATCAAGCCATTTCGACTATCGGGACTTCGGGAGAACAGAGGGTCTCCTCCTTCCACTGCATTTCAGATCCCTGAAGCCCAAAACGCTGAAAAGAACTAGGACCATTGATCAAGAGATGATCTAGGCCGTCCATCCAATGGGACACGTGGTGCGCTATCAAGCCATTTTGGCTATCGGGACTTCAGGAGAACATAAGGTCTCCTTCTTCCATTACATTTCTGATCCTTGAAGCCCGAAACGTCAAAAAGAACCAGGACTGTTTATCAAGAGATGATCTAGGCCATCCATACAATGGGACACATGGTGTGTGATCAAGCCATTTCAGATATCGGGACTTCGGGAGAACAGAGGATCTCCTCCTTCCACTGCATTTCAGATCCCCGAAGCCCAAAATGCCAAAAAAAACCAGGACCGTTGATCAAGAGATGATCTAGGCCGTCCATCCAATGGGATATGTGGTGCGCGATCAAGCCATTTCGGCTATCGGGACTTCAGGAGAACAAAGGGTCTCCTCCTTCCACTTCATTTCAGATCCCCGAAGCCTGAAACGTCGAAAAGAACTAGGACCATTGATCAAGAGATGATCTAGGCCGTCCATCCAATGGGACATGTGGTGCACAATCAAGCCATTTCGTCTATTGAGACTTCGAGAGAATACAGGGTCTCCTCCTTCCATTGCATTTTAGAACCCCAAAGCTCGAAACGCCAAAATCCTGAAAGCGCCTTTGAAGATAGGCATAGGGTCACAGCCCGTGGTCACTTGGGGTGATAGAAAGAGCTGTGCAAATGACCAAAGCACCGAGTTTAGCGGCAGAAGGGATCTTTGTGTTCTCTAGGTACCAGTTCAACTCAACCTTGATCTCGGTCCCTACTAAAAGTAAATGAAGGTGGGGGAAGGTATTTAAAACCTTGGCTCACTCATTAAATGTAAAGCATGAAGGTCCCGACAGGCAGTCTGTCCGAGATAGTCCTGTATGATGGTTTTCTTCAAAGAATCCATGCCGAGTCCTCATCTAACCAGAGGAGTCTGCACATGCTAATTTAGCCTTTAATGTTTTATCTACCCCCCCCTACAAAGGCCATGCATAGTTAAGGTGACATCTGACGAAGGGTTTCAGGCCAGATTTGACTAAAGAGACGCCACACCCTAGGAGTTCTGAAGATTCCTCTGTTGGAAAAATGTTTAGGAGTATATTTACTCAGTTTTTTGTATTTTGGGGGTATCGATGGTTGAGCTAGGCTCACGAATGTAAAGTTTTGATGAAGCACTGGTTGCTTTGGTTATGTATTGGCACTTGAGACTTCTTGCCTTATGAATGTTAGTTTCTTTCCATCTCTTTGTTTACACTGTGTTAGAACCGCTCGGAATTGGAGGATCCAGTCGAGTTGCGTCATTATAGGATGATGTATGTTGGATCACTATAATAGTTGCATGGTTTCTAATCAACTCTTGTATTTTCTCAATGCTAAATGACTTGGAATTGGAAGATCCAGTCAAGTCACCTTTCAGTTCCCCAAAACTCTGAACCATGAGGATTTTGCGTTCTAAGTTTTTCCTCTTCAAGCTGTTGAAGGGCCTAATGCCCAAGGTAGTCTTGCTCCCTCCTCTTACCAAATCTTCCATCTGCTCATTTTAAAATCTACTCACTGACTGAAGTTAGATCAAGACATCTTCTATTGTTACATACCAAGTTTATTTTTTTGCGTTAGGATGATATCTTCCTGGGCCTCTATCCATCCGATCACCCCATTAAATTGTTCATGACATAAACTGATGGGCGTTGGGCTCTTCTCTTGCCACAATCCAAGAGTGACTTCCGACGCTAACATTTCTGGCGCCATTGTCGGGGACGAAGTTGAAAATTTTCCCTGATATTGAACGACATCGAGCCTTCGATTCTGAAGGTGCATCAGGCATCAAAGCCTTTGAAAATTTCTACTGTGAAGCTCGTGACTCCATTGTGACAACTCCATTGTGGCGAACCTGTCATTTTAATTGTGGCTTTCATAGGTAGACACACACGGTCCCATCCACAGCTGCCTCTATCTATGCCTGAAGCTGAGCCACAAGCGAATTTCAGAAGAGGAAAGCCCCCCCAAGGAGAAACTTCCACCGCCAAACCAGGTATTTTGATGTCTCCTTCTGTAGAAAATTCTTTATCTTCCCCTCGGTTTCACAACAGACCTTTTTCTGAAACCTCCCATTTCCTGAATCTCAGAAGTGTTCCTACCAAGTTGTCTCCTCCTAGTTTTGGACTAGAGGGAGAAACCCTTGTCACTTCCCTTACCCCTGTAAGCATATTTCCAGTATACACAGTTCAAGCTCCTTCCCCTCCGAGTTCTCCTCCACCTAATATCCCTATGGCAGGATAAAATCCCCCCATGACCAGAATGGAGGCTATTATAGACGCCAAGTATGCTCCCCTTTTTCTACCCTAACCTCTCAATTTCCTTCTAGCAGATGGCTACCTCAAGCAGCTGCCCAAGTTTACAGGTGAGGGGGACATAACTGCAGAAGAACACCTTGAAGCCTTTTACGGTTTTACAGATGACCATGTCATCATGCATGTAGATGTGTGGATGAGGATTTTCATCCATACCCTTTAGGGTGAGGCTAGAAAATGGTTTAGGGCCTTGCCTCCTGGATCTATTAATGGGATTGAGGCTTTGGATAATGACTTTTTTAGATAGTGGGGAGACAAAAAGGACTTCATGTATTACATGACAGAGTTTGGATCTTTGAAGAGAAAGAAAGGAGAGTTTGTTTCTGACTTCTCCAAAAGATTTAAAAAAATGTACAATAAAATCCCCGCTGAGATTAAGCCCTCAGAAGCCTCTGCAAAGATCACTTATGCTAGTGCTTTTGATCCTGATTTCTGCCTTCTGTTGAGGGAAAGGAGAGCCACCACTCTGGCGCACATATAGGACATGGCCGTAGAAGTAGAGTCTAATATATTGGCTATTGACCGACTCAGGAGTTTGGCTGACAGAGACATACCCAGGAGGAGAGTTGAAGCCTCCTCATCCTATTCCTCTCCCCTTCCTCCTCAAATGGATGAGGTAACTAAAGTGCTGAAATCTCTCTCGGCTAGGATGGAAAAGTGGGAGTTAGAGGGGAAGCCTATGTACATAAATCCCCAGAATACTGATAACAGAGGTTTTAGGAGGCCTGGTAACAATGTGCCACAGGCCTCCCCAAGGGAACAAAGGAGCAGAGACAGATATGATCAGAGGATTCAGACCCCTCTCCAAAACAGCATAGTTTCTCATGAGGAAGGAGAGGAGATAGAAGAACTCAACCCTGAAATTCATTGCATTGAAGACACCTCCCCTTTTCCCCATTTCACTCAATATGCATATGAATAATCCCTTATGAGCATCCAAATCAATGAGTTGGGTAAAGGAGAGAAGGCCAACAATGCCCCTAACAGATACCATCTCTAGTCAAAGAAGAAAGACAATACTTTTGACTGCCAGGATCAGCCCCTTATAGCAGAAAGGCCCGCTAAAGTTGTTGCCACAACTACTAAAGAAAAGAAAGCTCAGAATACTTCATCGGTAGCCAAAGAGTCTGTTTACGAGGTAAGGGAACCTCCTAAGCCCCTCTCCTCTTTTAGTTTTGAGCATGAGATTCATAAGATCAAAATTCTTGTACCCCTCTCAGAACTAGTTAAAAATGAAGATTTCAAAAGGTCCCTCTCTAAGCTGTTACAATCCGAGCCCCCCCAGCCTTCCACAGACTCAATAAATCTTCAAGATGAAAATACAGTAGTTGTATTAGGTCCCATGGTAAAAGACAGAGATGATTCATCCCCTCCTTTCTACACATCCCTGAACATACATGATAAGGTGTTGCATAATTGCCTCATGGATTCAGGGGCTTCCCATAGCCTTATGCCCAAAATAGTCATGGAAGAATTAGGACTGGAGGTGACGAAGGATTACCATGATTTATACTCTTCGATTCAAGAAGGGTGCAATGCCTCATATTCATCAAAGACTTGGTCGTCTCTTTGTTTCAGCTGCCAATGAAAAGTGTGGTCATGAACATTGTAGTAGCCGATGTTCCTCCCAAGTTTGGCATGTTTTTGTCAAGATATTGGATTAAAAATCTTGGAGGAACATTACAAATGGATCTCACATATGCTACCATTCTAGTATTTGGAGGGGAACACAGGAGGTTGTACAGAGACGCCCAGCTGGCCTACATTGTTAGTGATGAGGCAAACCCCACCAATCACCCCATTTTTGCACTAGACACTGATTTGAGATCTAGTTTGTTGCAGCTCACTGATGCTCTTGAAGCCCCTTTTCAATTCAAAAGGAAGCCCCTTTTAATCATGATATGCCTCCTCCAACCACCTCTATTTGGAATATTTTTTCGATGGGGCTTCTTCTAGCGAAGGCGCTGGCGCTAGAGTGGTGTTGGTGTAACCTTGTTAGGAAACCATGTCCCTGTCATACAAACTACAATTTGAAGCCACCAATAATGTGGCGGAATACAAAGATCTGGTTTTGGGTTTAAGGGCTATAAAGGATATGGGGATAGAGGAGATAACAGTGTTTGGAGATGCTAAGGTGATTATTCAGCAAGTCAGAAATTCTTATCAGGCCAAGCATCCTCAGCTCAGGAGTTATAGAAATGAGGTGTGGGACTTGATCGAAAATTTCTTCTCAGCTTTCAACATCTCTTTTATTCCAAGGGAGAAAAATGCTTTGGTTGATTCCTTAGCCATTTCGACAAGTCTATTCAGGATCCCTCTGCCGCCTAAGAGAAAATATGATGTTGAGATAAAATATAGACCACTTGTACTGGACAATGTTAGACATTGGAAGGTATTCGAAGACGATCTTGAAATCAAGAATTTTCTGCAGGTTGTCAACGAATTTTTTGCATTGCACATTGATCAGGACCATGACCTTGAAGGTCACCCCTACCCTGAGGTATTTTTTAAATAAAATTTCTAATCACCAAATTATTCAACTTCCTAGCAATCATATTTCGAAGGGACTAGTCCCTTTAGAAAGATTGTTCGATGGTAATGATGTGGCAGTAAAGGGTGAAGTTTCTAATGGAGATGTCAATTTGGATGAGTGCAACATTGGCACACAGGAGGAGCCTAATTTTGTCAAGTTGTCGAGCAGTTTGACCAGAGAACAGAGGGTCGAATATATAGATCTATTAAGAGAATTTGTTGATGTGTTCACATGGAATTATGAAGACCTCAAGACATATGACACGTCTATCATTGAACACAAGATCCCACTGAAGGAGGAGGCTAAACCATTTAGGCAAAAGTTAAGATAGATAAATCCCATGTTGTTTCCTGTCATGGAGAGAGAAGTGAAGAAACTGTTAGATGCCCAAATCATTGTTCCCTTGAGATATTCTGAGTGGGTGGACAATTTGGTCCCTGTGAGGATAGAGAGAAGACAACCTTCACCACTCCCTGAGGGACATTCATGTATGCCAAGATGTCATTTGGACTTATGAATGCAGGAGAAAATTTTCAATGAGCTATGGATATGGCCTTCATAGGAGAGAAAGACCAGTTTGTGGTGATCTATCTGGACGACATCGTAGTCTTTTCCAGGTCTGATATGGAGCATTGTTGTCACCTAAGGAAGGTTTTCCTGAAATGCCAGAAGTTTGGCCTTTCTTTGAACCCCAAGAAGTCTATTTTTTCTATGAAGGAGGGGAATTTGTTAGTCCATATAGTATCAGCAGAGGGAGTGAGGATTGATCCCAACAAGGTAGAGGCAATTCAGACCCTGTCACTTCCCAGATCTAGAAAGTAAGTTTAGGCCTCTTTGGGGAAGATTAATTTTCTGAGGAGATTCGTCTCAAATTTTGCCGAGTTGGTGAAACACATCACAGCCATGCTCAGGAAAGGAAATGAATTAAAATGGACTGTCGAGCCGAGGAAATATTTCGTCCAAATAAAAAGGGCATTGAATAAGGCACCTGTGATGATCAGTCCTAACTATTCCAAGGATTTTCTAATTTTTTTGTTTGCTTCTTTTGATACAGTAGCAGCGGTCTTATTGCAGAAAAACGAGGAAGGTCGAGAGTAGCCTGTTTCCTTCTTCAACAAGGCATTAAGAGATGCAAAGATCAGGTATGGAATCATGGAGAAATAGGCTTATGCCTTAGTTAAGGCTCTCAAAGCTTTTAGATTCTATGTCTTGCACTCAAAAGTGACCGCGTATGTGCCTTCAACATCCGTGAAAGATATCCTTATACAGCCTGACGTAGATGGAAGAAGAGGTAAATGGATCGCCAAGATTTTGGAGTTTGACCTAGAGATAATGCCCACCAAGTTGGTTAAAGGGTAGGGTTTAGCCAAGATATTGGTTGAATCCAATTGCAGGGCCTTGGAGGTTAGCTTCATAAATACTTGCTCAGAAAATCAACCAGTTGAGTCGTCCAACAAAATCTCTCATGACGGCTCATCACTAGCAGAATGCACCTAGTACCGAGACATTTTGTACTTTTTGCAAGAGATGAAGCCTCCTGATGGAATGGGTAAGAGTAAGGCAAGAGCTTTAAAGATCAAAATGATAAGGTATTGCCTCATTGACCAAGTCTTGTACTACAGAGACCCCCTAGGGGTGTTGCTGAGGTGTCTAAGCCCACAGGAAGCCCAGAAAGTTATGTTTGAGTTCCATGGTGGCCTTTGTGGAGGGCATCATTTTTGGAAGACCACAGCTTACAAAATTATTAGGGTTGGGTACTACTGGCCCACCCTGTTCACTGATGTCTGTAGAGAAGTTAGAGCTTGTATCAAATGCCAAAGTTTCTGAGGAAAGCAACAGCTCAACTCACTGCCACTAAAGCATGTGGTAGCTTCAACACCTTTTCAACAATGGGGGTTGGAATTCATTGGGGAGATTCATCCTCCTTCAAGTGGCCAGCATAGATGGATCCTGACTGCGACAAACTATTTCACTGAGTGGATAGAAGCATCCCCCACTAGGATTGCTTCTCACAAGGTTATTATCAGCTTCCTGGAGGATATCATAGCCAGATTTGATTGTCCCAGTAGAATTGTCACTGATAATGTTTCTTATTTCAAGTCTGAGCCTTTGATTAAGTTCTGTGAATAGTTCAAAATTTCATTGATTCACTCCACCCCCTATTATCCTCAAGGAAATGGACTAGCAGAATCTTCCAATAAAATCCTAATCAAGCTGATCAAAAGATTGTTGGAATACAATAAGAGGTCTTGGGATTCAAAGCTCAAATTCTCTCTATGGGTTGATCGAGTGACAACAAAAAATTCCCTGGGCACCTCACCTTTTCAACTGGTTTATGGGATGGAGGCTATGTTTCCCACTCAAATCACATTACCTGTAGAAAAATTATTCCAAGATCTTGAAGGAGAGCCAGATCATATGGTCAGAAGGATTCATCAAATAGTGGAATTGCAACAGATCAGGGAACAGGTGGTAGACGTGGTCCATAGTCGTCAGTAGAAGGTCAAGTAGGCATTTGATAGGAAGGTCACAAAGAAGGAGTTCAATCTCGGGGATTTGGTGCTTAAGTGGGATGCACCTAGGCAGGATAGAGGAAAACACAACAAATTTGATGCCCTCTAGATCGGGCCCTTCAGGATCATTGAAGTATTCTCAAATAACACTTATAGGTTGAAGGATTTGGAGGGTGAGGAAGTCTTTAATGGCCCAGTAAATGGGAATTTCCTGAAAATATGTTCTGTTTGAGCCGTAGGTGGCTCCTTGTTTTGTAAATATTGTCCTTTTAGTTGTTTACTTATTTATTTTTGGCTTAATAGACAACTCCATAGCCGAACAACAAGGCACTGAAGCTGCAAATGAGTTCTTAGAGCATCGCAGGGATGACTCTATCCCCCATGGAGCCTAATGTTAGCGCAAATTCCTTCAAGAGGGTGTTTTCTTCTAGTTTCGGGCCCCTGGTGTAAATGTATAGAAGTGGGGTTTGAAAACTGGTCGAGTGTGTTTTATTCAAAGTCCGCAGCCATGAGCGTCGTGCGCAACCCACAGAACGGGCCCATTTTTGGCTTAAAATCAAGTGAGCGGGCACTTTGTCTTTCAACGGTGATAATCCATAGAGGGGGAAGATCGATGGCCATCGGGTAAGTTTGGGTCGTAGAGCTACACAGGGTCAAGTGCCTGAGCTCATCTCCTATGGCCAAACTCATGAAGTGATCAAGCCATTTCAACTATCAGGACTTCGGGAGAACAGAGGGTCTCCTCCTTCCACTGCATTTCAAATCCCCAAAGCCCGAAACATCGAAAAGAAATAGGACCGGCGATCAAGAGATGATCTAGGTCGTCCATCCAATGGGACACATGGTGCACGATAAAGCCATTTCAGTTATTGGGACTTCGAGAGAACAGAGGGTCTCCTCCTTCCACTGCATTTTAGATCCCCGAAGCCCGAAACATTGAAAAGAACCAGGAACGTTGATAAAGAGATGATCTAGGTCGTCCATCCAATGGGAAACATGGTGCGCGACCAAGCCATTTCGTCTATCGGGACTTTGGGAGAACAGAGGGTCTCCTCCTTTCATTGCATTTCAGATCCCCAAAGCCTGAAACGTTGAAAAGAACCAAGACCGTTGATTAAGAGATGATCTAGGTCGTCCATCCAATGGGACATGTGGTGCGCAATCAAGACATTTCGTCTATCGAGACTTCGGGAGAACAGAGGGTCTCCTCCTTCCACTTCATTTCAAATCCATGAAGCCCAAAAAGTCGAAAAGAAACAGGAATGTTGATCAAGAGATGATCTAGGTCGTCCATCCAATGGGACACGTGGTGCGCGATCAAGCCATTTCGGCTATCGGGACTTCGGGAGAACAGAGGGTCTCCTCCTTCGACTGCATTTCAGATGCCCAAAGCCTGAAATGATGAAAAGAACCTGGACCATTGATTAAGAGATGATCTAGTTCGTCCATCCAATGGGACAAGTGGTGCACAATCAAGCCATTTCGGCTATTGGGACTTCGAGAGAATAGAGGGTCTCCTCCTTCCACTGCATTTTAGATCCTCGAAGCCCAAAACATCAAAAAGAACCAGGACCATTGATCAAGAGATGATCTAGGTCGTCCGTCCAATGGGACACATGGTGTGCGATCAAGCCATTTCAACTATCAGGACTTCGGGAGAACAGAGGGTCTCCACCTTCCACTACATTTCAGAACCCCGAAGCCCGAAATGTTGAAATCCCGAAAGCGCCTTTGAAGATAGGCACAGGGTCAAAGCCCGTGGTCACCTGGGGTGATAGAAAGAGATGTGAAAATGGCCAAAGCACTGGGTTTAGCGACAGAAGCGATCTCTGCATTCTCCAGGTACTAGTTCAACTCATCCTCAATCTTGGTCCCTGCTAAAATTAAATGAAGGTGGGGGAAGGTAGTTGAAACCTCGACTCACTCATTAAATGTAAATCATGAAGGTCTCGATAGATAGTCTGCTTGAGATAGTCCTGTATGCTGGTTTTCTTCAAAGAAGCCATGCCGAGTCCTCGTCTGACTAGAGGAGTCTGCACATGCTATTTTAGCCTTTAATGTTTCAGCTACCCCCCCTACAAAGGCCATGCAAAGTTAAGGTGACATCTGATGAAGGGTTTCAGGCCATATTTGGCTAAAGAGACGCCACACCCTAGGAGTTCTGAAGACGCCTTTGTTGGGTGAATGTTTAGGAGTATATTTACTCAGTTTTTTGTATTTTGGGGGTATCGATGGTTGATCTAGGCTCAAGACTATAAAGTTTTTATGAAGCACTGGTTTCTCTGGTTATGTATTGGCACTTGAGACTTCTCGCCTTATGAATGTTAGTTTCTTTCCATCTCTCTGTTTACACTATGTTAGAACCGCTTGGAATTGGAGGATCCAGTCGAGTTGCATTGTTATAGGATGATGTATGTTGGATCACTGCAATAGTTGCATGGTTTCTAATCATCTCTTGTATTTTCTCAATGCTAAATGACTTGGAATTGGAAGATCCAGTCAAGTCACCTTTCAGTTCCCCGAAACTATGAACCATGAGGATTTTGCATTCTAAGTTTTTCCTCTTCAAGCTGTCGAAGGGCCTGATGCCCAAGGTAGTCTTGCTCCCTCCTCTTACCAAGTCTTCCATCTGCTCATTTTACAATATACTCACTAACTAAAGTTAGATCAAGACCTCTTCTATTGTTATATACTAGGACCAATTTTCTGAGTTAGGGCAATATTTTCCTAGGCCTTTATCCATCTGATCACCCCATTAAATTGTTCGTGACATAAACTGATGGGCATTGGGCTCTGCTCCTGTCACAATCCAGGAGTGACTTCCGACGCTAACACATTGGATTCAAGGATGACTCGATCTGAGCATGAGGATCCTTCTCATGTATTTTTAGCTTCAGAACCTGCGATGCCCATGCATTGCTATATGGTTCAATCTACCGATCCACAGAACTACAATAGGGTTGTGGGAAATCCATTATGGAAAGTATCCATGCAGAAGGAGTATGACTCACTCCTATAGAAATAGACTTGGAATATGGTTCCACTTCCACCGGAAAGGAATATTTTCAGGTGCAGATGGGCCCATAGGATGAAACGTACAAGGCCCGACAGGTTGCCAAAGGACTTGATCAGATCCATAAATATTTATACATCTTCACGAAGACTTTCAATGAGAAGAAGTTTCAGACTTTGCGGGATCATCTTGTAGTGAAGAACACGGTTTCCTAGCAGCTGCCATTTTCTTCTTTTGATACATTATCTTTTGAGGGGGGGTTTTGTTCCCACGTGGTTTTCCCTCTTTCCTCACTTTTATTCAGTGTTCATTAGTTGCATTGTACATGATAACCTAAAATGGCCTAGTAACCGCGACTCATTTTTTACTCCATACTGATGTTCAAGCGGGGTGTTGGAGAAATTTCTATTTTCGACACACTAGTTCAGTGGGAGTTAACTGACTAGTTCTATTTAGACTTTCTATTTTTACCATCACTATTATGCATGCATGCATTCTTAAGGAAAGCTAACTGCTTGTTTCTTTTCTTAATTATGAAATGCTTTGCCCTATATATGAGTCTATTCCACTCATTCATTGTATCATATTGATCATGATCTATGTATCAATCATCAACTCATTGGAGTAGTGTGAATATATTTTCTCATTCTTCCATATTGAATCTCTCTTCCTTTCTTGATAAGCTTTGTTTGTACTTGCTTTAGCTAGATCTCCTCTGTAGATTTCCATGAAACACTGATAGTATATCCGATGGCCCAAGGGACACAATGGTCTGAATCCATGAAGTTTGTGTTTGATGGCCATGCCATAGGTCCAACACCCCTATGGAGTCGGATATCCGACCCCTATAAGGTAGGATGATCAATGGCCCAACCACTTATCCAATGGTTGTGGAAGTCGAATATCCGACAGCTATAGGGGAAGGATGATCAACGACCCATCCTCTGATACAACAGTTGTGGAATTTGGATAACTAACTGCTACTATTGTGTGTCAACTAACCGACCACGTCCCATCGACGCTTAAACAAAAATAATTGCATCGAATTTTAGACGCGTAACTGTCAAATTTCAGACAAATTAGTCGTCGTATTTTGGGTACAAATATAGTTGCGAGGTGTGCTACATATTCCAAGTTTGGATAGAAACTTTATATATATATCAGTAAGATGAGTGATGCAAGAGTGAACACTCTATTTCAAAAGGATACATGCAATATGGTCATAGGTTTTATGGTCTTAATGAAAGGAGTTCATATTGGAACCCTATACAAGTTGTTAGGGAATGTTGACTCGAATGGATGTAACAACATTATTATTCTTGAATTCAACTTGACTTGACTCAACTCGGGCTGAGTTGATTCAAATTGACTTGATAAGACTTCATCAAGTCAACCAAACCATGCTATGGCATGATAGAATGGGACACATTGGAGAAAAATGACTTTGAGCTATGCATAACAAAGGTATGGTTGAAGGTTTTCTTAAGTGTAATTTAGAAGTCAATTTTTGTGAACATTTCATATATGGAAAAAAAAATTGGGTTAGGTTCCCATATGGAGAGACAAGGACAAAGGGGGTTCTAGAATTGGTTCATAGTGATGTGGTTGGCCCTGTAACAGTGCCTTCACTTGGTGGATCCATGTATTGTTTCTCCTTCATATATGAGTTCTCTAGGAAGACATGGATATATTTCTTGAGGAATAAATCAGAGGTTTTTGATAAATTTAAAGATTTTGAATCTCTTGTAGAAAACTAGACAAATAAAAAGATTAAGTTGTTGAGAAATGACATTGGAGATGAATTCTATGGAAATGATTTTGAGTAGTTCTGCATGCAGTACAGTATATCATGCCAAAATACCACACCATATACCCCACAAAAAAATGGTTTTTTTGATACAATGAACAAAATGTTGATGGATAAGGAAATGAGCATGCTCAATAGTGTTGGGCTTGCACAAGAATTCTAGGTAGAGGCAGTCGACACTGCAAAATATATGGTGAATATGTCTCTTTCATTGGCATTAGTCAACATGACTCCACATGAGGTATGGTTTGGTAAGAAGCTTTCACTTTCACATCTTAAATTATTTGGTTTTGATGCATTTGTTCATGTTCCCAAGGAAAAGAGGAGCAAGCTAGGCAAGAAGTTAGTCAAGTGTATTTTCATTAGATACAAAGAAGGAATGAAAGGATATAAGCTCTAGGATCATGCATCAAGGAGGATAATGTATAGTAGAGATGTGGTATTTAGAGAATTAAGAGGTAAGTCTGATTCTGAAGTGGTTCAAACATAGAATAATCTAGAGAAGGTGAGGTTTGAACTAAGGAACGAAGAAGAAAATGATTCAGATCAGTCGATTGAATCAGATGAAGAGGTGGAACAACTGACCTTGGTTTTCAAGAGGTATAAATGAGTAAGAAAATCGTTTGAAAGGTATAGTCCACCCGAATTCCATTTCACATTTATGTTAAGTTCCACTAACAAGGAGCCCAAGTCAGTTAGGGAGGAAGTCGACTTGACAGAGGGTAGAATATGGAAGGACACCATGGTCAAAGAGATGGAATCCTTGCATAAGAATCAGACAAAGGATTTAGTCAAATTTTCTAGTGGAATAAATCTCATCGATAGCAAATGGGTATTCAAGAAAAAACTGAATGTTGTAGGTCAAGTCGAGAAATTCAAAGCTCGACTAGTAGCGAAGGGATATTCCCAAGTCAAAGGAATCAACTTCGGTGATATTTTTTCCTCTGTTTCAAAATTAACTTCCATTAGAGTACTAATGTCTATGGCTACAACATTTGATCTAGAAATGTAATAGATGGATGTGAAGACAACATTCCTACATGGGGACCTGGAGGAATAAATCTACATGAAACAACCTGAAGGATTTGTAGTAAAGGGAAAGAAAGATCCCTTTATGATCTAAATAAATCACCAAGGATTTGGTACCAAAATTTTGACACATACATCCTTAGTTTGGGATTTGTGAGAAGCAATGTTGATCACTGCATATATTCCAAGGAAGAAGGTGGGTGTTTCATATATGTATATTTTCATGTTAATGACATGTTGTTAATCGGAAACAACGTGGATGTAATAAATGAGGTGAAGAAGCATCTATCCTTCAAGTTCAAAATGAAGGATCTCGATGTAGTGAAATTCATTCTAGGAATGGACATCAAGAGAAATCAAGCAACTAGAAATCTTTGGTTGAATTAGAAGAAGTATATTGAAATAGTTTTGAAACGTTTCAACATGTAGGATAGAAAACCTATAAAGGTTCCAATTCCTATGGGAGCAAGGCTAACTGCTAAACAATGTCCAAAGACACAGGAAGAGATAGAGGACATGGCATGTGTTCCCTATGCAAGTTTTATTGGTAGTCTAATGTATGCGATGGTTTGCACTCGGCCATATATTTACCATGCAGTGGGGGTTTTAAGAATATACATGTCGAAACCTAGTAAAGAGAACTAAACAATTGTCAAGAGATTATCCAGGTATTTTGGTGGCACAAACAATTATGATATATGCTACCAAGGGAAACCTGGAGGCGACAGTGAATTAGATGTACATGTATTTTTCAACGCTGACTGGGAAGGAGATATGGATCGATGAAGATTGACCAATGGATATGTTTTCAAGATGTTCAGTGTAACAATCAACTGGATGAGTAAGCGACAGGCAGTCGTAGCCTTGTCAACAACAAAAGTTGAATACATGGAAACCACTCATGGAAGAAAATAAGTAGTATGGCTTCAATGAATGTGTTTAGGGATTGGGTTTGAGAAAAGAGCTATGAAGATAAATAGGGACATTCAAAGTGCAATATTCCTAGCAAAGAACCTTGATTTGTTAGAAAAACAAGATCGTGGAGCAATAAAGTAAAAAAAATGTGGAAATAGAACACAGAAGATGCACAATACAATAGAGACACATATATACATGGTTCACTCAGTGAGGGATACATCCACCAGAGAAATTTCCAGGTCCTTCCTTTATTATTATCTAGCAAAATGGAGGGATACAACCTACAACACACCCACTATAACTTCCTCTTCTTTCTCTCATAGTATCCCCTCTTAGAATACAATATTCACACACATATGCAACCACAATACAATTCCCTCATGAAACAAGGGTTTCCTTCTAGGGAAAAAAACCCCTAACATAACTTCTACCGCAATATTTGTGACCTTACAATGAACGATCTAGATTGACTATGAAATTACAATATTTTACAAGTACAGTTTTCCCGAAATTTTCTTTGGGAGAGCTTCCCCAAAATCCCCCACCATGGGAGGCTCCATTAATTTTCATCGCCCCCCCTTGACCCCCCTGACAACAGTAGTGGGGGGGAAATCCCCCCCACACCCCCCCTTCAGGAAATGGGATCCAAACATGACTGAAACAAACCTCTAAATCATGAAGATAATCACACTCCACAACCAATATGATTATCATTCCAAGACTAAGAATATTGGTGTACAATACTATTTCGTTAGAGATATGGTGAAAAGCAACAAAGTGTTTTTGGAGAAAGTAGATACATTGGAAAACATAATAGACTCCTTAACTAAGTACGTGAGTTTTGTGAATTTCTCTTGGTACAAAGACGTAATGGGAATTGTTTCCCTAGTTATGTGAACAAATGTTTAGGAAACTCGACAATAAGTGGGAGAATGTTGGGTTGTTATATTCTTTATAGTGAAATTCAAGTCAAGGCGGATCGACCAATAGTGAAATTAGAAGGTCGAAGTGTTCGACCAGAAAAATTCAAATTCAAAGTAATTGATAGAAATTCGAAGAGGTCGGTCAATAAGAGGTCAACGGGCAGTCATGTGGAAACCGAACAAAGACCAAATGAAGTTTGATTGGTAGTCGATTGGTAATCTGACTTGGTAGTCGACTGTAAAAGAATCCCAAGATTCATGGGATTTCTATCCAATGATATGCGTGGAAATGTAACCTTTTTTGGGCACCTTTATTTAGGGTTTTTCCTACTATAAAACCTATATATAAAGTGTGATGTAATACTATAAAATCTAATCAATAATCGTGAAGTTGTTGTTCATATAAATGTAAGTCGAATTGGATGTAGGTTTTTTCTTGTGTAAGCAAGAGGTTATGATTTTCATTGTGTCTTAGGTTTAGACCAAGTTTAGGCATGTAACCTTTTATTCTGAATGAATAAGACAACAAGAGAGAAAGATGCTCAAGGAATACTGGTTTTCTCGTTTGGGTTTCGAGGGTAAAATCTATGTGTATTGTTTGTTTACTTTGTCATTTATTTTATATCTTAGATATGTCTTCTTCTCTTATACTAAGTTTAGCATGGAAGTGTATTATTTCCATACACTCATAGTTTTATGCCAGTTAATTTTGTATGTTTTTTATTTTATAGAGTTATTATCTTTTACTTTTGCATGGTTTTGTGGACTATGACTTCATTAAGACCCACAACATGATATATCTAAATTATTTTCATTTCTAGATTGGATTGCATCGAAAGATATTTACATCAGTAGAATTCCATGGTGGCATGATAGATAAGATTGTTTGAATGTTTGAGAGGGTCTTTCCCATGAGTTTCATGGACTTGTGGGTACATATTCTAAATCACCTTGTTAATGGGGTTGAATTAGCTAGGGTGGTTTCATGTTGTTGGATGTTATTCTTGGAGGGGTACATGAAAAATTTGAAGGGCTTTGTTCAACAAATGGTGAAACCCAAGGGGCCTGTGGTAAAAGATTACATGGTATATGAGTCATTCTATTATAATGTACCTACATCAAGAAAATTGACAACAAATCAAGTGGAGTGGTTTGGGGAAACCAATAGGATGAGGGAAAAAGGAAGGGGAGCTACTCCAAATGAATGGAAAAAATGGATGATAAATAGTAAGTAACTTATCTTTTGTCAATTTTCTACAAATTAATTATTTACAATACACTAGATAAAGTATATTTGATCTCATACTATTTGTTTTTATTTCAGGCATACATCAACGAATTCAGGAGTTGATGCCATCAATAAATTTTTTAATTACAATGAAAAGGAAACACAACCATGCATTGCATTGTTTGAAGAGAAGAGAAGGAAATGGGGCAATGATAAGAAATAATTTAAACAGTTGAATGATGGAAGTGTTCCTTATCCTAATCACACACACACCAACTATTTCTCTCAATAGTTGGGTGATTGATGAGATCAAAGAGAAATATGGCACGTATTATTATTACCTACATAGTGAAGAGGATGCATTGAACATAGAGATCAAGCGTAACAACTCTATAATAATATATTTATGTACAATGTTCATTTTATAATGCACATTTGAATTATAATATGTATGATGTTTTTATTAGTGCCCAAGTTACTAGACATATAACACCATCCTTTGTTTGGATTTATATAGATGAATGTATTCCCACATATGGGAATATGGACATCGCTCACACTAAGCATGTTGATGATGGATTTGTCAGACTTAAATATAGAGTGGAGTTCGATTTTGACCAATCTAGTCATGCCAACCACCATGATCAAAACCTAATAGAGGGGGAGTTTGGTTATGCTAGAAAGATACAAGAGATCATGTAAGTGGACTTCCCATCCTTCAAATGTGTTATTTTAGGTGAAAGTGGTGGGATATATTTGACTAGAATAATGTAACAAAAGATTATGATAGTCGGATAATAAGTATCAACCCTCAAAATATGTGGGATGAAAAGAAGGAGCCTTATGTTTTCCAAAATGTTGCAGCCAAGAGATTTTTAACCTCGATGTGTTGCATAAGGATTGGTAGTTCACACCGAAACATGATTTGAGATCAACACATATTTTTTAGAATAGTGATGTTATCATGCCAAGCGAGGAAGATTTAGGTAATGGCAATGAAGACCGATGTGTAGATATTTTATTTCAACACTTTTGTTCTACAAGTGTAATTTTATTATGGTTTTCTATAATTGGCCCATTTGTTTTTCCTTCATTTTATGATGGTGGATATTGGCACAGGGGAAGACTCGGGGTTCAAGGCTACAATAGCACACCAAAAAAACCCTAACTACCGACCCTTTCAGCATCACCTGCGAAGCAGATGAAGTCTCACCCGAGGTAGAGGCAGGGGTGGTTGCAAGAATCCAGTGTCTGCAACCTTAGCTGGGACACAGATCTGTGATTCCAATCACTTAATAGAGCACTCAACAATTACACTTATCAATATTCAGTTCCTAGTTACAGTGCAGTTAAACTTTAATCATAGTACAGTGCATGATTCATTCAAATCTAGCATTTACCAGCACTTAGCATGACAAAAAAGATCATATCTTACCAGATTCAATACTAAGCACATGTATATCTATCATATCTAACATTCATCCATACTATTAAGCACAAAGCATTAACATATGTATCTACCATTCATCTATGTCAAAGCACTAATCAAGAAAAAATATAAAGACATCAATACATCGCACAGAACAAAGAAACACAGCATATACATGGTTCACCCCCACCCTAGGGATACATCCACCAACTCTTCTCTTCTTTATTGTTTTTAATCAGTCATCTACATGCACAGATCCAAAAAAGCACTACCCGGCATAGGATAGGAGATCTGCGTGCACCTCGCTAGATCCTCCTTCCCCGAGCTAGGTCTAGCACAAATCCTTCCACGGTATGTGCACAAAGCACTACAGACGAATTGCACTCAGCTCTGCAAGCCTCACATAGTATGCACAGAGCATTTACAATCCACACTTGCACTTAGCACTTTCGATCACATATATCGAGATCTATCACTTAGCTCACCGCCCTTTCTTACATCGCCAAGCTACTTATTTATACTTTACAAAATAGGCCTAAACATGGGTAAACCCATGGGCCGACATTCCCATACCCGTTACATAATCCCAAATCCCAAAAAGGACCAAAAAGGGTCCCGAGATCCCGTGATCTTCGCTTCATCTTGTGCTCCACCTTCGACAGCCTGTCGAAGTCCCAAAACTAGGTCAAACATGACCAACGATCTTCAAAACTTGGTCAAGGGCCAATAGGCCCCCAACACTCATCTTTGACTCGTCCCGAGTCACTCTGATCTGACTAGTTCTACTTCAAAAGTCTCGATCTTAGCTTGAGATTCCTCGACTTGTTATTGTGATACACCCTCCTGTTTAGTGAATTCTTGTATGACTGCTTCATTGACAGGTCTGTCAAGGCGATGTTCAACTGCAGTGACAACTTGCTCCAGTTTCGCTCCTCAACCTTTGATTTCTATGAACAGTTGGTAAGCCTCGTCCTGTATAGGTTGGAGTCTCTAATTTACTTCCATAAATCTATTTTGAATAGTATGGACCTATTGTTGGGTAGTGCGCTTCTCCTGGGATCACTTCATTCTTTCTATAGCTGACAGGGGCTTCAACTGCGCCTGTATTGTCTCTTCTTGATACTTCGCTTCATGGAGTTGTGACTCTAGTGCCTTCAATTCTGGATTCTTAGTGAGTTGATCATAATTCTAGGCACTACGATCATTGAGTTGCTTGCATTCCATAGCAAGAGCCTTTATTCTCTCGACTGTGCTCCGAGAAGTCACTTCTCTTTTATATCTTACATCTTGTGGAGTGTTGGGCACTGTGCAGAGCTCTAAATATGCTATTTTTTGTTGTAGCTGCAGGATGGCTTCCACGAGCTGCTCTACCTGATTCTCAACTCGGTATTTTTCCTATGGCTTGTAGCCTGTCATGGAGAGAAGTTCTTTGTTGACTGCTTCTTTTACCTCGAGTTGCCTTATGAGCAATTGTTCCTTTTCTTTCTACATTTACACTTTCTCCTCATCAAACTTTGTCTGGAGAGTAATCTTCTCCTTCTCTGCAACTCAATATTGTTCTACAAGTACTCCTTATACTTGCTTCAAATCCTGGGTGTCTTGTTTTGTTTCTTCTTGTGCTCATCGAAGGAGAGCTTTAGTTGCATCTGCTAGTTGGCAGAGTTGGGCTGGCTCATCTCCCAAATATTGTTCTCCCAATGGCAGGGGGTGCAGTGGAGACTACGCGACTGGACTGAAGAGCCTGTTGTAACCCTCAGAGTTTGACCTCAATTCTATCATACATTTGCTCCTTCTTAGCTTCTTGTTTCTCCAGGATTTCCAGCGAAGCATCATTTAGAGTTGCTACAATGAAGTCGAAGTCATCCGTAGTAAGAACAATCTTCATCTTGGTCATGATAGCTCGTGATTTCTTCTGGGAAGAAGGTTTCGGGGGAGAAAACTTCCTCTTCTTCAGGGGATCAGTCTCTTCTATAGATGGTGTTACTTCACCTTTCTTTTGTGCAACTTCTCTGTCTGTCATTTCTTTTACATCGTCATCACCTCCTCACTCAGGTGATATGGAAGAAGTCTTCCCGGAGGCGCTTCTTAAATCTTGGACCTCCTCGGTCTTCTTTCTTCTGCTGGTTCCAGGTGTATCATGTTCTTTATGTGTAGTCTCCAGGCTATCCAATTCAGAATCCGACATCTCTGTAGGGTCAGCGGGGATAAGGAGATTTGTTGACCAGTCCTTAGTGATCTCCTTAAGATCCTCTTCTATGGGCTTGTAGTACGATTTCATTTGTTCCTTATGTTCATTGGCTCACACTGTAATCTAAATGAAATGCCTATCTGCGTTGAACTTCATCAGGGGTTAGAATCTCTCTAATGTGTTCAGAGTCATGCGAGGCTTTGCTTCTATGGATCTCTTCAACTGAAGGTAGTACGTATGAAAAACAACGTTCGACTGCCACTGTTTTCTCATATCTCTTGAGTACCAAAGTGTAGTGAACTTCACGGCAAGTTGCTCAAATGACTCGATGTCCAGGAAGGTCGCACCTTTCGGAATCTCCCAGGAAACAAAGGTGATGAGGATCAGGAGCTAGCTAAAGTGAAACTCGTAGCCTTGATCCTGTTCTTTGCAGTAGTCTAGTTTGAGCTAACTGACTAGGTATTTCACCCAGTTCATCTGTAATCCTTCTACACACTTCCCCATGAGGTCAACGACAAAGCCTGTTTCCTGTGTGGGTTGGTTCTTGCATACCATATTTCCAGCTATTAACTGACATGCTAGGCGCACTGTGCCATTCTAGATGGAGGCTACCTTGTAGCCTCACGTCCAATTCTAGACATCATCATATGTGTCCTTAATCTTCTATGCTAATGTGTGATCTGTGGCTTTTCCTGGGTAGAACACCCGTGGGTTAGGTCCTTGCATACTCAACCTTGTGATCCTATGGATCAACATTGGATTGACTGTAATACGATGGTCTAGCCATAAATAACCGCCATGGTAACATGGCAGTAGTAGCTTGACATAGGCGTTGACTTCCTGATGCCTTACAAAGTGGGGGATTTTCATGAAATTTAATAGGGTTGACTATGCGAGGTTCATCGTCCACGTCTGATGGATTATCTTTGAGTTCTTTCCCTTTGTCCTGGTCAGGTATTTGTGCAGGGCGAGCATGTTGTAGTTTTTGTGATCTCCGAGGTTGAAGTCACTGAACTTCAACGTTGCGATAATGTCTTGTTGTACTCTTACCACGCGTATCCCCTTTGGGAGGTACACAGTAATGATGGTATACTCGAAATATCTTGGCACACTATCATGACTTACCGTGACAACTGTTATCAATGAAATTTTGTCCGCAAATGGTTACAGGAATCCAACATCGTCAAATAGTTATGAGGTCACCCATGGACCAAAATTACCACAAAAGAATTTCCAAAAGGTCCAAAACTATAAAACCAGTGATAAAATTAAAGTGTGCTATGACTACACAGGGCGTGCACACACATGCACTATCCAGAAATGCAAGAAAAGTGCACATGCACATGATGCATGACTGTGGTCGCTAAATTCTGTGCACATCTGAGAACGATGCATTTATGAGATTGGTTGGCCTCCCACCCACTTCTGGTTTAGCTTCCAAGTTGATTTGACACCCAAATCTCTATTGAATATGACTGGGTGGCTGGTCAAAGACCTAAAAATGCCCTAAATAGCCTCTTTTCACACTACAAGTTGGTTGCAAAATACCTCAAAGAGGTGCTATAAAAAAAGGCCACAGGTGCACTTCATTTTTAAGGAATTCATTAGCAAAGTTATGCTGCTATTCTCTTGGGGAATCCTCTATTCTCATCAAGAGTATACTAGCACCATTACATTGGGTAATCTATCGCACCTCTTGAGTGGATTAGCTTGGGATTCTTTCACCATTTCATTCAAAGTTGTAAGAAGAGCTTAGTTGTGGGGGTCCAAGAGCCCTCCCTTGGAGGAAAAAGGGACCCATAGTCCTCTTTCTTCTTGGTGTTTTCTTTCACTAAAATAATCCTTACCATTGGTGACATGAGTCTTATTGGTTTTTTGTTCTTATGTCCTTATGCTCAATAGTTTAGTTGTTCTTTTATTTCTTAGTTTAATTCTTAGTTTTTTCTTTTATATTTCTTTCTCTAACCCTTTCCTTTACAGTTGTATTTCTTAGCTAACCCAACTAATCTTGTAAGCACCTTTGTTTTTCCCATTTAGGTGACAAAAGAGGCACAACAACGACTAGAGGAGGGCTATAGTCAGGTAATATATATGGAATCAACTTCACATTAGCTAGGTCGTCTCTGTGCTTGGTTCTCTTCTCTACTATCAGTTAGGATGGTTCTGATCCACGAGGAGTCGACATAGAGGCTTTCACTTCTCTTGTCGATGATGCTTGGATACCTACAGACATTGACATTACTCTTTTGGTCATGAGGTTGATCAAAACGTCCTCAACAATTTTCTCTGCTAATTTGAACTCGTTCAACATACACGCTCGGGGTTGAAAATCTCAGATTCGAAGAGTAATCTCTCAATGCAATGGGATAGATGGCAAAAGCATGATGATCACTATGTGAAAATCAACTAATCTGTGGGCTTAAATTCATGGTTAGCAAAAGTGTTCTTGGTGCATGGTGTGATGGGATAAATAGATACTTGGTAACGGATCTCTTGCAATGGGTAAGAAGCCTTCATTAACTTTGTTCTATCCATTGTGGTGTGGTCCCAACAGTCTGGTGGCAAAATTTCTGATCATAAATTCCTTTCTATCTGTTTGGGCCGTCGATCCAATGGTTATACTGCTTCCAACACCTATATTGCTTCGCCATGGAGAAGTACCATGTGACGTTGTTCTGATATTCCAATGAAGATCCAATTCTGCACATTTTCCTTCTGCGATTCCCCTCAGGAACCTTCTGTAACTTTTCTATCTTATCCCTCTTCTTACTTAGTTTTCTATCCTTCTTTCTAGTGAGCGTCGTCTCAGATTTCCTTTTTCCATTCTGATTCTTATATTCTTTCGACAGAGTATCTTCATGATTTTGAGATTCTTTCCTATAAATTAGGGGTAATACTTCATCTGTATCTGGAATAGGCACTACAATATTCTAGGAGTCCTCTACTATTATTGCAACCTCGACATCCAATTCTCTGGTTTCAAATAACTTTGATTTGTTCTCCTGTTCTTTAATCAAGTGTGTGATCTTCCTATTCATGAAATATTTTAACTCTTGATTATTCTACTCTAAGACTTCTTTTTCTTTCCTTCTGGCCTGATCTTTTTCAATCCAAGGTTTTCTGAGCAACATAGTAAATGGAGCATTGTCCTCAATAAATTTAACAAAAAATTCTTCCCCGTCGAAGTTCCATTGGCACTCATAGATATCTGTGTAATCTTTCCACACAAGTTTATCAACTTTCCTCTTAAGAGTTCTATTCCTCCCAATGAAGGAATCATAACAGGCTCCCCTAAATTTTCCCAAGTTCTTTCTGTCATAATATTCACTTGTGTTTCTTCATCCAGAATACAATCAATGTCGAAGTCTCTTATTCTTTCTTCTATGCATTCTTTTTCTTTAAATACCTATGATAAACTGACATGTCGGTGATCATCCAGGGTTTCTTTCATCTATAGCAATATTTTCTCTGATGTCATAGCCTCAGTTTCTTGATTTGCCTTAGGGTTTTCTTGGTTCATATTCATTCTCTCAACCTTAGTGATCAGTCTAGGGAAATCCAAAACTTCATGGTCCATAGCTTTGCAACAAAGGAAACTAGGTCTTCTTTCAGGGCATTCCTTAGAAAGATGTCTTGGTTTTCTACAACTGTAGAAAAGGGTTAATCCTCTCTTTCTTTTAAATGATCTCCAGCCTTTCTTGTACTGTGCGCTAGGATCATAGTAGCTAACCTACAACAAATTATTCCTAGGGTCCTGCATCCATTTGTTAGTCCAAACATTCTTTCTATGCATAGGTATAACATATTTTTCACTATTCTTATCAGATCTATTTGTATCACATCTCATTTCGTCTATCAGTGCCCTAGTTTTCAAGTTAGGAAAAATCTTATAAAACATGCATAGATCCATACTTTAGAAACAAAAATTTCCACTAATCTTACTTCTACAGAGAACAAAGGTTCCATATATAAAAATGTTCACTATTCTTACCTTTATCAGAGCACAAAGCATTAAGATCTTACCTCTTTTCTTCATATCAGAGTTCTTTTCTTTTAGCACAGAGCTTCACAAATCAAGTAAAATACTGCGCACTAGAGTGATAGATCTACGCACCGAGCTTTCACAATTTCAAGTCGGATATTTTCACAAAGATTCTTCTTTTTCAGTTTCCAGTAATCACGGTTTCATGTCAAGTCTTTGCAAAAATCTTATTTTTCCTCAGTTCCCAGCAATCACAGTTTCAGGTCCTGGCAACAAAACCATTTGTTGTCATAGGGGTAGACCCAAGGTTCAACGCTACAACAATGCACCAACAAAACCCCAACTAATGGCCCTTTCGACATCACCTGCGAATCAAATGAAGTCTCACCCAAGGTAGAGGTAGGGGTGGTTGCAGGACTCCAGTGTCTACAACCTTAGCTGGGACATAGATCTTTGATTCCAATCACTTAACAGAGCACTCAACAATTACACTTATCAATATTCAGTTCCTAGTTACAACACAGTAAAACCCTAATCACAACACAACATAGGATTCATTCGAATCTAGCATTTAGCAGCACTTAACATGACAGAAAAGATCAAATCTTACCGGATTCAGTACTAAGCACATGTATATCAGTCAGATCTATCATTCATCCATACTATTAAGTACAAAGCATTAAAATATCTATCTACCATTCGTCTATGTTAAAGCACTAAGCAATAAAACATATAAAGACATCAATACATCACACAGAACAAAGAAACACAACATATACATGGTTCACCCCTTCCCTGGGGATACATCCACCAACTCTTCTCTTCTTTATTGTCTTCAATCAGTCATCTACATGCACAGAGCAGCAAAAACTCTACTCTTCATAGGACTGTTGGACACACCTACCACACTTAGAGGGGGGGGGTGAATGAGTGTGGGGCTCTTTTTCCCAAAACTTCCCTCTTGCACAAAAACTCATCAATTAGCATTCAACAATTATTCATTACCCATTGTTGTCATTTATAACTAGTTAGATGTGAGCACATATCAGCAACATATATCAGCAATATATCATCAATAAGTCATCACCACAATGAACACAAAGAACACAAGATGTATGTACAATTTTCTTTTTATTACGAACTACAATCCTTGGGGTTTATCAGCAACAACTGAATAGAGTACAACTCTACAAGAGCACCATATCTATATGCAAGACTCAGCTTGCATTCTTAGCATCAACTGAGATGAGGCAACAATCCTCAACATATATCAATCTGTACCATAAACAAGAGCATCAACCATGCACCAACCTATGCCATAAACAAGTGCATCAACCATGCACCAACCTGTAATCAACCTGTACCATAAACAAGTGCATC
>ML786693.1:349974-374019 GCA_009831015.1 Picea engelmannii | reverse complement strand
CATGACATAATGGTGCAAGGAAGTTGGCATCGTCAAATGCAATTGTCAAATCTGACACACCCACACACACACATGCAAAGAATATAACACATACCCAAAAGACCTTCTAGAGGAGGATATGTTGAAGGTGGAGGAGGAGAAGGGAGGAGGATATGGTGGGAAACCTTTTGGAGGAGGAGATAAAGAAGGAGATGGTGTTTTACCTACTCAAGGAGGATATGTTGAACGACCCCTCAATCCCTCAAGTAGATTGAGGGAACTGACAATGTGACACATCAATAATCTCATATAGTGAGGAAGGGATCAAATATAGTTGTGAAATCTTAGGGTCCCACATGATATCTCGATATCATACTGGAACCACTCCATGGTGAATCATCAATGTACATATTGGATCTACCACCTAATGATAGAATCCGTGATCTATCATGCTTGACTTTCTAGGTCTCTATGACATCATGGATGATTTTAGGGGCTAAATTTCGTTCATGGGCTAATTTTCCATGGTTTTTCCAAAACGTGATTCGCTATTTTGAAAATGATTCGCCCAAATTCTATAGGATAAAATTATTTTACCTTAAAAATCAGCAAAATTTTATAGAAACTATATAAAATCCTTAGAAATTTGGATGTTTTTACATAAATATCGCCAAACATTTATATTTGGCATATGAAATATTAGTAAAATTCGCCAAGGTTTCTACATTTTAAAATAAATTTCTGTCCTTAAAATCATCCATGCTCTATGTATGAGCCAACTAATAAACCTCAACCATCTCCTTATCATGTTGGGGAGGACACTCACCAAAATACAAGCCAATAACTGAAAAATAGTAGAAAAAAAAATTTATACAATTTAAACAAAACATTATAATTAGTTACATGTGCATTAAATAAGACAAATAAATATGCAACTAGATTAATCAAAAAATGACAATAATATTACCTCTCTCGTCTGTTATAATTCCTTGACTAAATAGGATGTTTTTACATCCTCAAAATCCGTCCTTGTGTATGGATATTGTACAATATCAAGGATAGGATCATCCTAATTAACAAACAAATCTAAAACCTCTAAATTCATGAGCTTACATGGGTACTCCGACTAGCCCCTCTTGGGTGACATTCACCCCCACATGATGTGCATATGCACATAAATCATTGACCTAGGATGGAAGCAATAGAATGTTGGTTGAGTCACCAACGACCTCTAAAAAAATGTAAACAACTCTAAATAAAAGGGGAAATCATGTCTCCCTTAAAACATGCTACAACAACAATTTATAGAGCAACAAAAAATTTTTGCGAAAAAAATGGCAGACCACCTGATCAATCTAATCCTGCAAAATAAATTATCTACATAGTGCATCAGATGAAAACTAATACACTTCCTATCAGAGGCATGGTGTTCTAGTGTTGTGACCATAGGGGATAAGCACTTAATCTCCTATGCACCGAAATAATGTAAACTCAATTTCCCCCCAACCACCTAGAACTCGCTATATCTCTAGAGATATTCCATCTATATCTCTCTTGTAATCTCGAGTGGAAGGTCGTGGAATTACGGAAAATGCCCCCCTCCATCAACTTAAACATATCAGTGATGAATTAAAAATTATCCACTGTAGGTTGGTACTACAAATCAAGACCAACCCTAAAAGCATATTTTCCATGATCCCAATAACATATCAACTACATCAATAAGCATGAGTTCCCCTTGAGGGAGATAACCTCCTTATAGAACTTGAGGCTAACATCCCCCAAAAAGACATGAGTCTCAAATATAATAGGACAAGGGTATAGATATTTTTCCTTCTCATAGGCCTCCCACTTATGTACAAAGGTATATATGCCGAACTTCTATTGATTTTATTTCTCCTTATGTTATCATAGTTGTTGATCTCCTTGAGTCACATATAAATTCATTAGGCACATATATCTATAAAATAAAATCATATACTAAATTACAATCTGTAATATTCATTAAATATTGAACTTCTTTTTTTTCCAAAACAATTTGTAAAACTCATTAGTGCACCTAATTTATTGCAATGCATCGTTCTCAATGTGTTGTAATATTTGTAAGCACATCATTTCTCTTAAGTAAAAGTTGTTATACCACAAATTTCCACACAAAATTTGCATTTGTGAGATGACCTAGTCCACTCCCTAGATTGAAAACTTAAATCCCACTCTCATCCATCAGTTTCATATAAAAAATAACATTTTTGTTTCCATACATGATTCACCCATTTGCAAATCGTGTACATGCGTTATTTGCCAGTGTAAAAATTGAGTATGCCCTCAATTTTATGAAAAAATAAAAATATTCCACATTATCGAGTGGGGTTTTCGTTTGCAATCGTTCCTAAACATATTTTTTCCTGTACAAAATGTAATACAACCACCCCAAGCCCTTGAGGATGGTATATAAGCACCTATTGGGGGTATGGATGGGGAGAAAAACTAGTGCAAGGTTATGTTGACGATTTGCAAGATTCCATATTTTCCTTTAGCCTCTGAGTAGCATTTCCCTAATCTAGAAAATTATTTTCCAACATTACTTACTCTCTCATATATGACCAAAGGGTGTCTCCCTATCCCTTTTGGATCATTTGAGTATAAAGAAGGAAAAAATGAAAAAAAAAAAACAAGCCTAGTTTTTCTACTAGTTAGGTCTCTTTCTTTCTTTGCATTGATTTGCATTGTTATTTGAAAAAGAAAAATGTTAGCATAGGATTTTTTTTCTTCTCATCTTGAAATAATTTCAAAAGAAAAGTAACAAAGAAAATACTTGTGTTTGTTTCAAAAGGCTGCATTGTGCATTTTGCATCAGAAAGAGAAAAGATTGCATTTCGAGGTTTGAATTGTTCATGCATTTTACTTTATTGAAACCATTTTTCATTGAAGGACTAGTGTAAATTTTTCTTTTCCAGTGTTCTTGTAAGTTTTATTTTTTCAAGACTCTCAAATAACATCAGTTTCACGTATGTACCCTTTGAGTAAAAACAATCGTTAAAATGAATGCTAAATTTAAAATATACTAGACTTTGTTTCTAGGGTTCACAAAGAAGTTTAGGGTTACGACCTTGGATTAGGATTGGAGAGATAACTATCTGAGGCCAGTAAAAAAACATAGGATTTTGAGTTAGGGAGATTCAAATTCAACTATTGTATAGGTGTGGCCAAGAAACTCCTCTCACACATGAGCCAAGCACGAGGCCACATGAGGAAGAGTAGAGGAGATAAACCCTCTAAAAATCGACCAAGCATAACAGAGAGATTGTATTTTGGGGGTTTTGTTACTACCCATACCTCCCTGATAGGAGGTTCTTTCGAGGCTTCGTGCTTTGTTACCCTGCCCATAAATTCGATCTCAACTATTGACTATTCCCCCGGACATTGATTTTGAGTTGGTTACCTCAGTTTCTTTTCCTAGGGACCTTAGAGGTGATTGTGGGGGTTTCTCATGGTATTTGGGTAGAATTTGTATCACACTTTTTAGTACTACTTTAGGGTTCCCCTCAAAGTGTGGGTACTTGCACTGGATAAGGATGGTTAGTGGAGTTTGGGGTAACTACTTCTCACTCATTTGTTCATCGGTATCGAGACTTATTCAACCCGTGCTGATATTAGGAAGGTCCCTTTCCACTTTTCATTGCTTTTGACTTAGGACCTTATCCACTTGGGCTAAAGTTTTAGAGAAGTTTTTCGCTTGTGATGTTTCTCTTAGGACGTTTTAGTGGAGTGATGCTTTGTATAGTTGGCCTTAGGTTGTGTTTGTATCAATGCTTTTGGATCAATTATTAGGGGTGTTTGACCAACTGCTCCATTGGTCGGGAAGGACCCCTTGTATTTATTTTCAAAGTGTGGAGCCGCCTCCTAGAAGATGTGGGTTTTTATACCAATGGTTCATCAAAGTCAGTGCATGAGACTTTTATGGACATGAAAAATCCTGTGAGGAATGAACTTCTGCATAAGAAATCCATGGCTAACGTTCTTACAGGTACCAACCAAGGGACCCCTTCCCAAGGGGATTCTTTTTCTTTTCCATTCTTTAGAAACATTGGTTCCCCCTCGATGGCCATTTTGAAAATTCCTAGGTTGAATGTAAGACTACTAGTTTGGTTGTGGACCACTCATAATGTCCCAAATACTCTTGATTATTCTTAGATAAGCACCTTATATCATGGGCATCGCATGGATGTTTATCCTTCACCTTCTGCATCCAATAAGTATACTCCTTATCCATCTCCCTCTTCTAGTGAAAGTATTTCTACTAGTAACTAGAAGTCTAAAAGAAATAGGAGGAAGAAGAGTAAGAAGAAGAAGTCACCAACCTATGCTAGTCATCTTGGAGACCTGTCACCAACCTCTGCGAGTCATGCTAAGGGAAAGAAACCAACCTCTTCTAGTCATGCTGGGAGTGAAATTCCAGTCATTGCAACTCATATTGGAATCAAGTCACCAACCTCTGCTAGTCATGTTGGGGGTAAGCAACCGGCCTATGCTAGTCATGTTGGGGGCATGATTCTAGTCATTGTTAGTCATACTAGAAAAATGTCACCAACCTCTGCAAGTCATGTTGAAGACAAGTAACCATCCGCTTCAAGTCATGTTAGGGGAATGATTCTATTCACTACTAGTCATACTCGACAAACGTCACCAACCTCTGAGACTTGGTGTAATGCAAACTACAAGTGTCACCACAACTATTGCAACACCATGCTTCAATTGTTGCAACACCTTTGGCACAAGTTGTTGTAACACCTCCAGTGAAACTCTGTCATTGAATGCCTATTTTTGCAATACCAATCGATGGACCATACATGTTGCAACTCCTCTAAAGAAAAAATAATCTGAACTTTGTGGGGCCAGGCTATTTGGGGAAGCTAATAAATGATGAAATATATTGTTCCAAATACGATTGGGAAGCTACAAATCATGATTAATGCTACACCCAAAATTAAAGGCATCCAAATTAGAAGTGATTTTCATACAAATATTTCATATGAATATTTGGGAGTGATGGGGACAAATTACAAAATTCCACAACATGGGTTTTGTGCAGAACATGCCCAATTAAGTTTCTCATGACCAATTTCCCCAGAAAATGTGTGAGGTGGACGGTACGAGTTTTTATTTGAAGGAAACTTGCCTGAATTTATTGTTGTGACCACTTTCTAAACTTTATAAATGGAACATCCACTTCAGTAGTAGAGATTTGGCCATAGATCCACATTCCTCCTTCTGTTAGCAAGCTAACAGACCACAACAAATTATATCTTAAACAAGAATTGGTTGAGTAATTTTCCCATTCAAGGATTTTGTTGTTGTAACAATTCCTTTGTATGAATTTCATGTATAAAAAGAGCCATTCACCTTTGCAAGAGGGAGGAGGACTCTTAGAGCACAAGTTCAATTTGTAATGGAATAATCTTTTGAATTTCTCATTTCTAATTCATGATTGATTCATTTGTTTAATTTATTATGTTCTTGGTTGATTCATTTAATTAATTGTAGTGTTATGAGCATTGATTTATTTAATTAATTGTAATGTCATGAGTGTTGATATAGATTAATATAATCACTCTATTCTATGGAGGCAGGGTCCACTCCAACCGAACAAAGTGTTTTGTAGCTTAGATAGTTTTCCTTATTTTTTCGTTATCTGATTTAATTATGCAAGTTGTCGATTATTTTTCATGTGATTCAATTCATTTATATTGTTAATTATTTAGGAGTGATTATATTTATTTATTCATTCATGTAATTGCTTATATTTAGTTATGTTCTTAACGCAATGATTATAATTGTTGTTCAGAGTAATGATGAGGATCACCTTTGCAAGGATTAGTTTAGTTGGTCGGCTGAATTAGCTAAACAATTTAGATGCAATTTCAATTACATTTACACTGTGGTTGCAGCTATGAGGGATTCCAGGCTGGCTGAATTAGTTTAGTTGCAATTTCAATTAAATTCAAGTTGGGGTCACAACCATGAGGGATTCTAGGCCAACTGAATTTTTTTAGTTGCGATTTCAATTACATTCAATCAGAGTCACAACCGTGAAGGCTTCTAGGTTGGTTGAATTAGTTTAGCTTACTTTCCTTCAATCATGTGCGGATTTTGTTTCTTGTAGTTTGTAGAACCTTGCCAATTGTGAACTATATATACCTTCTTAGAAAAATTAATCATTGACACTATGAATACAACAAATAGAAATAATAATTGTTCCTACATACACAGTGCACGATAGTTCACAAGTTCCATACAGGCCCTGGATTGATAATTAAATGCACAGTCTATCTAACTATCTTCTTGAGAAATTAGGGAGGTGATTAAAAAGGCCCATCACTTATTATTATTTTTTTGAACATTATTTCCAAATGATCTCGTTTGTTAGCACAATGCACATATAATTTCATTATTTTCATAGTAAATTTTGTGGACAATCTCATTGAGGTAACAATTGTCCATAATTCCATGTGATGGTATTTGCAGAGGTGGCAATGATTCTTATTGTACCTAGATGGATCAATTTTCTTTAGTGTTCAATGTTTGAAGTTCCTATCAAATTAAAGGATGATGTTATGTAATTTGATTTTTCCTCCAAGCTAAATTTAAGAGGGGGGGGTGGGGGATTAGGGGTGGTTGGAACCAATGGTTCTTGGTGTAACCTCACCTTGTTAAAATGTGTAGTCAACCATGAAGAGGAATCCAACCATTTAGTGAATCTATAAAGGAATGGACCCAACTAACCATCAATTGGGAACACGGAGTTGACTGTGTCCACTTGATCATTTCATATCCACTTTTTATATCTCATTGTGATTAAGTGCTAAAGTTGTCTATTAACACTACCACTTCTCTTGGAATCTTTGTCTTCACTTTTGTTATTTTCTACATATTCCAACACCATGCGATAATTAAATGCACCAAAAATATTTATTTAATTATTTTTAAAAAACCAATATTTAAATCGAAATTAGTGCACCATATAGAACATTGCACTAGGTCAGTGCTTGTATTAGTACAATGTGCACCAATGATAGTTTGTTTTTAATTATTTTAAACTAATTTTTTTTACAATTTAGTGCAACCTAACTTTGATATGCATGTGGTAATATGAAATGTGCAACATATATTGATTAAGCACAAAAAATTTAAAACATCCATGAAAACCTCACATCACCTATGGCCTACCTTTGCTAGAAACATCGACTATAAATGGAGAATGGAGAAGTGGTACAACAAAAAACCTCGCTAATCGGTTTTTTCCTTGTAGTGTTTTAATTAACTACATTCTAGGATCTTGTTGTCATTATTTTGAGCTCGGTGTTAGGAAATTACCATAGGATACATGACTTTGATGACTGCATTTTTTATGCTTTCTTTGTCTGCTTCTTGATATAAAACGATATCCTGTCAATTTTTCTTAATGACACATTATCATCTTTTATTTATTTTATTTTGTCAAATAATGCAAGTAGTATTCCACTTACAAAGTTTCTTAGTAGGCATGGATGTTTTCTTACTTGAATGCTTTCACTTGTAAAATTTTGGATCATTTCCTTTTTATTTTAGAATAAAAACGGGTCCCTGCCCAATCCATTTCACATGGAGTTTTTGTATATATATATTCAAGGAGAATATTTCACGATCTCCATATCTTACTCAAATTATTGGGATGGAGGGTGGCTCAACTACCAAGCACAATAGTTGTAACCTAGTGCAACTTCTCTAAACTCAAACCTCGGTTGCACTAGAACTAGAGACCTTGAAGGGAACTTCATATTGAAACAATTCATTCAAACCGATTGACTAACTTGCCACTAGGCTATGTGTGTGTCTTTCACATAAATTGTTTTCTTAGATATTTTTGATGCATATTGTTGGAGGTATTTGTTATAGTTTACCTATTACAACCTGTCAAACTCATTAACAATCATTGATGTCAAGTCTGGAAGTATGTGTGTATGTGTGTGCCTTTCACTTGAAGTGTTTGATTAAATATTTCTGATGTGTACTCTTTGAGGTTTTTGTTAGAGTTTAACTATTACAACCTTCCAAACTCATCAACAATCATTGAATTCAAGTCTGGAATCAAATTCTTAATCTTTAAAGACTTAGAGGAGGAGTGCCTCTTTAAAAATGAAGGAGAGCACTTCATATTCCTCACAAGGGTTACCTCTAAATATTAAATATTTTTTTGGTTAGGGAAATGACATAAACACCTACCTATAAGGAAGAACTTGAAAATACTAAGCATTTTTCACTCTAAATGCACACTTTGTGGTAAGAACAAAACCTTGAAACACTTGTTTTAATTTTGTGATTATTCCTAACAAACTTGGGAATGGGATTTTTATTTTTTCCACTCCTTGATTCTATCCAATATCCCTTAGAAGATTTCTCTCTTGGGAGATTCTTTGCCATGGTATATATATTTTCACATAACATATCATTGGATTAGAATTGATATATTGTATCATCTTTGCAAAACAAGAAATTATGTTTATTTTCTAACTCTCATCAAAAATTTAATTTTACCTAGTTAGAGGAGTCTATTATGTTCCCATTTGTTGTGACAAATCTAGTAGATGCAAAAGGTGGAGATGAAAGTATCCCACCTAGTTCCCCATACATTTTCTCCATATTTAATACTATACACTTACACATAGAAGAATACAGAGAAAGCATACAAAACCATCATAGAGCAGGCCACATTTTCTCCTAGCCACTATATACACTCTTAAACTCCAAGCAGCCAATCATACCATCATCGATCGGGCCACAATGTAAGAGAATATCAAGGGAGGTGAAGGAATTGGCCCCAAGTAAGAACCCTAGATGTCCCATAAATAAAACAATTTCCCAAAATGTCCATTTCCAAGCCAAATAATCTAGAATAACCCAAGCATGGAAACAAGGAATAGAAGCTCATAGTCGTTGATCTTGAACTTACCACTAAAAAATGGATATTTCCTTCCAAGGACAAAGATAGTGATCCTATTGTGACCTTAATCCCTACAATGTCTTGACCAGTGCACTTATTCTCACTAGATTTCTTGTTTGTTTGTGTTTGTTGCTTTCTACCTTAGGATTTATGACACATTAATTTTGGTGGCCCTATGTGGTAGATTTTGATAGTATAGATTTGTGCCTTGAACTATAGCTTGTGGTGGTCGTCTGATGACCCCTTTTTTATAAAGTTCATTTTTTCAATATGTTAATAGAAATATGAAACATTTTATTAAAAATGCATTTTGTTGTTCACATTATCGTAAAAATTCCCCACCTAGTGCCCCACACATTTTCTCCATATTTAATACTATGAGCATAGTTGGTTTTTTTCAGACTTTAGCATATGAAAACCTCATTGGTTCCTAGTATCTTATTTTTAAAATTGAAATAGGGAAATATTATATTAAAAAGGGAGTTGTAGTTGTTGATTTGTGTAGCTTCGGGCAAGTATTCTCATGTGGAGTAGGTTCCAGGTATGTGGGAATGGTCATGGCACCACATCACAGTTTTGTTTGGGTGAAAACACCATTGGAATGAAGTTGGGGCTTCATGGGCTTGACGATAATATTTGTAGGTTTGTGATGGGGCTTCAAACACACACAGAAAGCCTAAATTGGTGTTGACTTGTGAAGGGGATTTTAAGTTGATCCCTAGACTTGTATATAAAGGAGAGATGTCATCGTGGCATTCTCATTATGTGTGGAGAGATTTGAAATTTCAGTCCAAGTGTGGTGACCACAAGTATAGCCATGGAAGAGGTCATAAGGCCTTAGTGTCTATTGTTTTTTCTCTTTTTTTGGGCAGGTTCTTATGCGAGGAAGGCTAAGAAGTGAAACCATCACTTATAATTCTAGAAGTATTCCTCTAGGACCGAAAATGAGGGTTGAAGTGGGGTAGTCGTTGACTCTATAAATCTCTCCCTAGAATAGGAGGGCAAGTCACAGCCTATGAAAGACTCAGCCTGCCATCGAAGCCTAATTGCAGGCAGTAAGGAGGCTTGGCCTAACAAGAGGAGGACATTATCACGGGTCTAAGTGAGTCATCCTACATTTTTAAGGAAACCACTAATTTTTGAGTGAATGAGGAGTTGTTAGAGGAAGGTAAGTACAGTATTGGATAGCCAATAAGGGTTGAGACTAACTCAGTGACAACAAACTTGCAATAGTAGAAACAGGGTGATATTTGAGATTTTATTTGCAGGCCATAATAACCAACATAACAACAAGTTATGTGGGTTGTTATAGCAGTACAACAAAATACTTTTGAGGGTTATTACAGGCTTGGAATATGCATAGAAGAGGGTTGTTGCAGCCACCATGTATAGTAGTCTTTGGAGAAGACTTGAGGACAATGTATGGCAGCTTGTAGTAGGTAGTAGTAGGCCTTTGATAAGGGTTATGTTGAGGAAGTGTAAGGGTTGGTACGAGGAAAGGAGGGATGAGGCGAACTAGGATGGCTCAAACCCTCACCCTATAGTCATCCATGTGGTCAGAGGTAAATCTAGAGAAGCAGAGGAGCATGTCGGGGGATGGAAGGACTCAACTATAGCCTAGGAAACTCTACCAAGGATGGTTCAAGGGCTGGAAGGACTCAACCAAACTTTTGCAAGGAGTTGCAAAGGAAGAGGAGGGTTTGAGGGGGCAAGGGATGCCCTAACCCTCAACCTCAATGCAACAGATTTGGGTGTAGTTTTGTAAGTGGTTTCAATATTGTTATTTTTTTTAAAAGTGGGTGATATTCTCTAGTACGGGAGCCCTTTGTTCTAGATGTAAGAACAAGATATTTTGGCATTAATGACTTGTGTACCTATGCATGATCTAATTGGTAGTTTTATGTTTTTTTGTGATAAAGTAGTTAGGAATCTCAATTTGTTTATGTTTATAGTTCAAATTGGGTAAATTTGTGTATAAATGTGTATAACAATAGACCAAACCTAAGGTGAAATAAAATCTAACATGGAATCAGAGCTATGGTTCTAAGAAGGGCAGTTAGATATGAGATATTTACATGGGTGACAACTTTGAGAGGGATTTGTAGCAGTGTTGAGGAGCTAGCTCTAAGAGGGACCTACAATGATTGTTTCAAGTAGTAGCAAGTTAGATGGTCTCTATTTTAAGACATGGAGTAGACCATCCAGACAAGGATTTGTGGACTATTTCAGCTTGGTGGTGTAGCAAGTTGGGAGCTCTAGTGGATTGACAGAGAGCCTAGGTCACAGTAGTATGTTGTGTGGCAAGTTTCCAACCCTATGGATAGACATCCAGTGGCTTGTCATACTGAAATGTGATGGGTGCATCTTGAGTGCTTTGGCATGGACAAGATAGCTTCATGTGGATGGCAGTTTGACGAGATAGATTCATCATCATGCCAGAGAGTTGCACGTTGTCGAGGTGTGACATTGTATGAGGTATTTGACCCAGAAGGATGATGACACTTGCAAATATGAGTTGTGGAGGTCTATATTGGACTAGACTAAGTGTCCATCCGTAGCTTGGGATTGTTTAGAGAGAGGAAACGGGTTCAGTTGCAATATGTGTGTAGACATAGAGAGATTTTTCACTTGGATGACGGACTTGGGAAGAAGTTCATTGGATGATTGTGACTTGGGTAAGAAGGATGTTTGCCTTGAAGGATTACATGTTTCTTGTACAGTGGGAGTCTTACTCAAGTATGTACGTGGAGCTTGGTATGAGGACCAACAATGTTGTAGTACAGGGATCTGGTACAGTGTTGTTCCATATGGAGTCAGGGGATGTGTTGTGAGTGGAAGATGTGTCATGGGTTCCAGGAGTGTGTTCTCATCCTCATCGATTGAAGATAAGGGCTATGTAGTGTTTTTCGAGGATGGAAAGGTGTTACTAGATGCCCAAAGGATCTATCCCAAGCACAACAGTGGTTCTAGAGTTAGAGAGGGAAACATGTATCGGCAGAAGGGCCAACCTATGTGAGCCATGACCCATAGTAACAAAGTGATAGTGGATAGGGAGTAGGTATCTTTGAAGGTTGAGCAGACTCAAAGGGTTTTAGCGGATTCAGAGGTAGTCTGACTTCATAAGAATTCAGGAGGCTCAGAGGGAGAGTCAGTCATTCAGTGAGAGCCAACCTTCAGGTCCAGATGGGAGAGAGGCATATTCCAAGATTTTCAGGAGGGTGTCATGGGTTGAGAAGGCTAGAAAGGATGCTCATAAGTGGGAGGATTTTAGGAGATGGGTGTCTTGCATAGGGGATCATGCAAAATAGTAGGATTTTCTTTAGTGACAGAGGGCGAAACCAGTCAGAAGGATTGGAAAGAAGGTTTACTTTGGTGACAAAGGGGGCAGCCAATCATGGGGATTGGAGAGAAGTTATGTTAGAGGATCCAGTGTAAGAGGCAGAGTTACTTCCAGTATGGGAATTAGAGTTACTTCTAGTGTGGGAGATAGAGATACTTCTAGGTGATTATGGAGTGTGGTGACAATACCTCCCTTGCTAAGAGGGAGTGTTTATTTGTGAAACTTCGAGAAGGTATTCTCACATGGCCTAGGAGCTAGGAATGTGAGAATCATTGTGGGCACCATATCACACTTTCGTTTAGGTGAAAATGAATGAAGTTGGGGCTTCATGGGCTTGAAAATGAGCTTCATGGGTTTGTGGTGGGGCTTCACACCCACATAAAAACCCTAAATTGGTGTTGACTCATGGAGGGCCTTCTAAGTTGAACCCTAGACTTGTATACAAAGGAGAGATGTTATTGTGGCATTCTCATCGTGTGTGGAGAGCTTTGAAATTTCAGTCCAAGTGTGGTAACTGTGGGTCCATCCATGGAAGAGGTCATAAGGACTTAGTGTTTTTTGTTTTGTCTCTTTGTTTGGGCAGGTTCTTGTGTGAGGAAGGATGGGAAGTGTAGCCATCATTTAGGAGTCTAGTAGCAGGCCTCTAGGACATCAAACAAGGGTTGAATAGGGGCAGTCGTTGACTATATAAGTCTCTCCCTAGTATAGGAGGGAAATCCACATCCTAGGAAAGGCTCGACCTACCAGAGAAGCCTAGTTGTGGGAAGTAAGGAGGGTCAGTCCAATAAGAGGAGAAAACTAGCATGGATCTAAGTGACTTGCCCTACATTTATGAGGTATCCATTGAGTTCTAGGTGAATGAGGAGCTATTATAGGAAGGTAACAACAGTCTTGGATAGCCAATAAGGGATGTGAGAAACTCAATGACAACAAACATGCAATAGTAGCAGGAGGGTGATCTATGAGGATTGATTTGTGGTTAGTAACAACCAACATAACATCAATTTCTATGGGTTGTTATAGCAGTACAATAACAAAATTTTGAGGGCTATCTGAGGGATATTATAGGCTTGGAATAGGCATATAAGAGGGCTATTGCAGCCACCATGTATAGCAGTATTTGGAGCAGACTTGAGGACATTATATGACATCATGTAGTAGGTTGTAGTTGACTTGTGATAAGGGTTGTGTTGAGGCTGTATAAAAGATGATACAAGGAAAGGAGGTATAAGGGGAGTCGGGTGGGCTCAAACTCTCACCCTATAGTCACCCATTTGATTAGAGTTAAATCTATAGAAGGAGGGGAGAAGGTTTGGGGATGGAAGGACTCAGTTGCAGCCTAAGAAGCTCTACCAAGGACAGTTCAAGGGCTGGAAGGACTCAGCCAGACTTGTGCAAGGAGTTGTAGAGGAAGAGGAGTGTTTAAGGGGGAAAGGGATGCCCTATCCCTCAACCTCAATGCAACATATTTGGGCACATTTTTGTAAGTGGTTTTGGTATTCTTCTTTTGTGTAAAAGTGGGGCATTTTCCCTAGTACGGGAGGCCTTTGTTCTAGATGTAAGAATAAGAGATTTTGGCATTAAATACTTGTGTACTTGTTCATGATCCAATTACTAGTTTTATGTTTCATTGTGCTAAATTAGTTAGGCATCCCAGCGTGTTTATGTTTACAGTTCAAATTGTGGTGCAGATCGGACCTAAGGTGTAGTCAAATCATAGTTGTGGTTTTGAGAAGGGTAGTTGGATCTGAGATATTTACACAAGTAACAACTTTGAGAGGGATTTGTAGCAGTGTTGAGGATCAATTTCTAAGTGGGAGATACAATGACTATTGCAGGTAGTAGCAGGTTAAATAGTCTCTGGTTTGAGACATGGAGAAGACCTTCTAGACAAGGAGTTGTGGACTATTGCAACTCGATGGTGTGGTAGGTAGGGAGTTATGGTGGATTGATGGAGATCCCATATCACATCAGTTTGTTGTGTGGTAGTTTTCCAACCCTATGGATGGACTTCTGGTGGCTTGTAGTCTGAATTCTGATGGCTTGTAGTTTGACTTTTGGTGGCATGGAGTCAGTGGATTCAAAGTTAGTCTGACTTTAGAGGGATTCAGGAGGCTCATAGGGAGATTCAGTCATTCAATGGGTGTGATCCAGATGAATATCAGTGGAAACCCACCTATTTCAATTGGCTCACATGCAGTTTTCATCATTGGCAGTTATTTCCTATATTTTTGAGTCCTAAACTTTCGGGGTCGTTTTGAGGCCCTAAACAACATGTTTGGAGCTTGCCATGGTCAAACTATAGATGAAGTCATAGTTTGAGGAAATAATGTGTATTCCTCGGATAGACCTTTCCAACGGCATATTGTGTGCATAAAATGAAGATCGTATGCAAAAGTTACAACCTCGAGAAGTTGTTGTACCAACTTACCCCATTGGAGCCCACATGACTTTTGGTGCTTCATCTCCACATCAAGGCCACAAACCTTTTGGATTTTCAAATTATAGGAGCTAGGTTTTTGTATGTTTAGGGTTTTTCCATTTATGTTAAAAAGGCCTTCCAAGCCTCATTGTACTCATATTCTTATGAATGAGCATAGTCATCACATCTCTTCTCAGAGATAAGTTGCCACCATTCTAGCGAGTCTTTCACTCTATAATTTTACAGTTCTGTGCATTTCACTCATCAATAGAAATTGTATATTATTGTATATTTGTACCTCTTTTATATATATCTGATATATCTCTATTACATTATTGGATCTCTTGCAATATCTCAGTATATTTCTTTATTATATTTGCACTCTCATTTTGTGCTCAAAATAATATGGATCACTGGTATCAAAGCAGGATGCTCTTTGTCATTTTTTAGTGCATATCCCCAATGATGTATGAGTATAGAAATTTGGGCCTCAATCTTGTCTCTCTTGAGGAAAATCTCTCTCGCACGCCCAAGAAACCCTCCACAGCATAAGGAAAGAAAATCAACAAAGTAGAAGTTTCTATTAATCTGTTGTTGGAGCAAGCTCTCACACAATAGAGGGACAAAATGATGGATAATTTTTCTCAAATCCTTTGATGCCTGCCAATAACAACATATGTGTCTTCATGAAGAAACAAGTTAATTTTGATATTCCCGTATTTGAAGGTCAGATAGATGCAAATGCTCTGGAAAAATGGTTAAATCTGCTAGAAGGTTATTTTTTTTGTGCACAATTTTTTTGACAAGGAAAAGATCACCTTCATGCTCCTTGAGGCTCTCCCCCATATCAAACATTGGTGGGAAACTTACTGTGAGAAAATTTCCACAAAGGAGTCTGGAATGTTCGAGGTTGAACCCACTTGGGAATCTTTTATAGATGTCGTCAAGGAGCAATATTACCCTATTGGAAACTATGAAGACCAATACATCAGATGGACCATGTTGCATCAAGAGAGGGGCCAAGCAATGTTGAATTTCACCAATAACTTCCATACCTTCCACACCAAGCTGGGTATCAAAGATTCTGAGTGACATTTGGTTCTAAAATATCATGGGGATCTACACAAGTACATCCAAACTAAAATGGAGTTTCTAGACATATCATTGTTGGGAGATGCTTATTGATATGCTGTCAAAATCAAGCATAAATTTAAGCACCAGAACAAATGGGAGTTCAGGTCTACAAATTCACAAAAAATAAATTATGATAAAGACAATCCTAAAAAATAGCCTCCTGAAAACTAGTCCAAGACACAGGAAACTAAAGGTATGGAAAAGACAAAGAATGACACTAGAAAGTGGTGCGATTTCCAAAAAATCACTTGGCACAACATTGATGAATGTCGCTCAAAATAGTCATTGGTGGCTGAGATCAAAGAAAAAGATTTGAACCCAAATTCAGAAAATAATGGAAGGAGACAGATCATCGACGTAGACCCCACTTCCACTGTCACAACCACAATAATCTAAATAAGCACCACCAGATCCTGAAGAAGGGGAGCACCTCTTCCATTCACATATGTGGGTGAAGGGGATCCCGTTGCATTTCATTTTTTATAGCAGAAGCCAAAAGAACCTCATCTCAACATAGGTCGTCAAATAGTTGGAATTTCCAACAAGACCACACTCGCAGTGATACAACATCGGGTGGCTTCACCAGGGATGAGATCTCTACATCAGCCAACAGTGTCGCATGTCCTATGACATCAATCCCTTCAAGAATGAGGTATAGTGTGATGTTGCGCCGCTGGATGTTTGTGATGTTCTTTTGGGCCAACCATATATGTGGAAGTGCCATGTTGTTTTTGAGTCTTGACCCCGTAGTGTCACTGTGACTCTGGAGTCTCTGTAGATTTTTAATGACTAAAATCAACAAACTGAAATTATGTCAAACACTTAGAAGCCTAGAGATCATTGTCTTCATAAACTTCATAGATGCATAAAATCCACATTCAAAAATTTCCATAAGTAGAAATACACATTGCTAAGAAAAATATGCAGCGGAAAAACACAGTGGACAACAACCCAATAACACTCAGAATTTTAGGCAAATGCCAGGGAAAACCCTAATGTGGGGAAACCCAATGAGAGAGAGAAAGATCTTATTATTATGCTTCAGGAAAGTACAAAACAACATCAAATCTACATTTCCAGCCAAGGAAAATACCTCACAGGACCAAATCTGTCCCACAAAAATCTACCTCATTTTTCATGCCAAAACCGGACCGTTGTCTAGCCTCTTCTGCCTCATTTTCTGTGCCCATAGTTAGTTGTATGGACTATTCCTTACGGCCCAAAAATAGTGAATAGAAAATAGAAATCTCCCTCGAAATCTATGCCCAAAATTTCTTGATTTTCATGCCAAATCCATACAACTGTACGGATCCATACAATATGCACTCCCACAACAGAAAAATATTTCGACAAAAAATTCACAGATTTTTTTTCTTGGGAATTGTGCCCACTTTCCTTGAAAAATGTGCCCTCTTTGTTTCTCACTTTCCTCTCTCAATCATGCTCAAAAAATATCTCTAACTCTCCTTCTGATGTTCTCTCAACATCCTCCGGATGTCTTCAGAACATGTCTTGCACACTACCCCATGCATTCTTTTATAATCTGAAAATGACATTTTCCCCCCAAAAGTGTCTTTTCACCTTCCCAACCCTAGATCCAAAGGTCAAGATTAGATCTTCCCTTTTTCAAGATCAAGGGTCATGATCCATTCCCTCCAAAATGTCTCATTTAAAATTAAAGTGAATTTCACTTTATTACATAAGTGCTTTATGAAAATAAAGTCTCTTTAAAAATAGAAGGTACACTTTATTAAAAAAGTCACTTTACTAAAAGAAACACTTAAAACAACTTTATAAAAACTATTACAAAGTCAAGTGCTTGGTAGTGAAAATATTAAGGTAACAACTGCATACAAGACAAAACATGCGGAGTACCTCTCGAGCTAAAAAATCTAACACTCCCTCTTAGCAAGGGAGGTACTTCTGGTATCACCACCAGAATCTGTCTCCATCTCATCAGCTGCCATAGTTGCTCCCTCTGTACTAGAAGTCTCTGCTCCCTCTGAACATGAAGACACTACTCCCACTGCACTGGAAGCCTTTGTTGCTACCTCTGTTGTACCATCAACTGAAGACATGCTCCTAAGAGACTGCACACTCTCCTGAGCATCCAACTATGTCGACTCATGCCTATTGAGTCTCTTGAGAGTCCCAAAAGAAAACTGAGTGCCATGTATCAACTCTCTCTCCCATGTTACCTGCCAACTCTTCGACACAAAATATGAGTCCAAAAATCCAATGGACCCCAACACAGGTCTACCCAACAACCTGTACAACCTCTCATACCCAACACCAATTATCACTATTGTGTTTGGAGTAGCTCCCATACCCGACCATAATAGAATGCCACTCCAAATCAATCAACCTCCAGAGATGACACTGAGAGTAAGTTAACCATCATCTCTAGAACATACAATACTCTGGCAACCTCCAGAAATCGTCCTGAATCTAGCTGGAATCTAACACTTCCAACCCCCTTCACTACAAGTTGTGGGCCGGTACCAACACCCACACAACAGTCTGAGTCTATTTCTAAAAGACTCAAGAACACTAACCTCATCCTTGTCATATGCTAAGAAGCTCCATTGTCCATGAAACACACTTCAATGTCCTCGAACACTAGGAAACCACTACCCATGGGACCAGTCATGAGAGAAAACTCCCTCTCATGTCTCTCAACAAACTCTGCAATCTTTGTTGATGTTGACACCTCTGGTTCTGGCTTCTTCTCCTTCTTGTTCGGACACTAACTAGCGTAGTGGCCAGTCTTGTGATATGCAAAGCATCTCACCTTGCTCATGTTCTTCTTCTTTCCCTTTACCATGAGAGAAACATTCTTGTCATCTTTTTCCACCTGACAAAGAACCTTTTTTTCCTTCTTCAAGCAAATACAAAAACAAATCACTTGTTGTCCCAAGTGCCAAAATGTTGCCCACTGAAATTCAGAGAACAAGCTCTGATACCATGTAGATTTTTAATGACTAAAATCATCAAACTGAAATTCTGTCAAACACTTAGCAACTTGGAGATCACTGTCTTCATAAACTTCATAAATGCATAAAACCCACATTCAGAAATTTCCATAAGCAGAAATACACATTGCTAAGAAAAATATGCAGCAGAAAAACAAAGTGGGCAACAACCCAATAACACTCAGAAATTTAGGCAAATGTCAGGGAAAACCACAATGTGGGGAAACCCAATGAGAGAGAGAGAGATCTTATTATTATGCTTTAGGAAAGTACAAAATAGTAGCAAATCTACATTTCCAGCCAAGGAAAATACCTCATAGCACCAAATCTGTCCCACAGAAATCTGCCTCGTTTTCCATGCCAAAATTGTACTGTTGTTCAACCTCTTATGCCTCGTTTTCTATGCCCACAGTCAGCTGTATGAAGTGTTCCGTACGACCCAAAAACAATGAACAGAAAACAAAAATCCACCTTGAAATTTGTGCTCTAAATTTCTCGATTTTCGTGCCAAATCTGTACGACTATACGAAATCATATGGATCGAAAAACGTGCTGGCTTTGCTGCTCACTTTCCTCTCTCAAGCATGCTCATAAAATCTCTCTAACTTTCCTCTCGATGTGCTCTCAACATCCTCTCGATGTCTTCACAACATGTCTTGCACACTGCCCAATGCATTCTTTTATAATCTGAAAATGGCATTCTCCCCCAAAAAGTGTTTTTCACCTTCCCAACCCTAGATCCAAAGGCCAAGATTAGATCTTCCATTTTTCAAGATCAAGGGTCATGATCCATTCCCTCCAAAATGTCTCATTTAAAATTAAAGTGAATATCACTTTATTACATAAGTGCTTTATGAAAATAAAGTCACTTTAAAAATAGAAGGTACACTTTATTAAAAAAGTCACTTTACTAAAAGAACCACTTAAAACAACTTTATAAAAACTATTACAAATTCAAGTGCTTGGTAGTGAAAATATTAAGGTAACATCCGCATACAAGAAAAAACATGTGGAGTACCTCCCAAGATAAAAAATCTAACAGACTCATCTCTACAGGATACCAGAGGTAGTTCTGACTACTGTTTCGACACAATAGTGCAACAAAATTGTCTCTCATGCGACAAATTTTATCTTCTTCACAATTTAGGGATGTGAACATAAGGAAATTATGACCACTACGGCCTCTGTTCAAGCCCTCTCTATCCAGCAAAAGAAAGTCGGAAAAATTGAAGAAAAGCACAAAGATTCCTTCTGCACATAGTCATCTCATGTAGTCATACTGGCTAAAAAGTTCGAACCCCTCCAACATCAAGCTCGCGACAGTTTTCCACAATCCAAGGAATGCAACGTCTCCAACAAGGCAAGCAACTCACCAAGATTTAGATTCAACAAATGCTTTCACATCTCCCATGGGAACTCAAAGAAATGGAGACCATTTCTTCCTAAGGGGGGAGGATTGATCCAAATAGATAAAGGTGGCCACCCACCTATTCCAACTGGCTCACATGCAGTTTTCAACATTGGTAGTTATTTCCTAGATTTTCAAGTCCTAAAATTCTGGGGCTGTTTTGAGGCCCTAAACAACGTTTCTGGAACTCGCCACAGTCAAAATATAGATGAAGTCATTGTATACAAAGTCACATTTTGACGACATAATTTTTATTTCTTGGATAGACCTTTACAATGGTCTATCCTGCGCCTAAAACAAAGATCATATGCAAAAGATACGGCCCCAGGAATTTGTTGTACCAACTTACCCCATCGGGGCCCACATGACTTTTGGCGCTTCATCTCCACATCGGGGCATCAAACCTTTTGGATTTTCATCTTTCGAGGGTTGGGTTTTTGGATGTTTAAGGTTTTCCATTTATGTTAAAAACACCTTTCGAGCCTCATTATACTCATATTCTTGTGAATGAGCATAGTCATCACATCTCTTCTTAGAGATAAGATGCCACCATTCTAGCGAGTCTTTCACTCTGTAATTTTACAGTTTTTTACATTTCACTCATTAATAGAAATTGTGTATTATTGTATATATATGCCTCTTGTTATATATATCTGATATATCTCTGTTACATTATTGTACCTCTTGCAATATATCGATATATTTTTTTATTATATCCCCGCTCTCATTTCGTGCTCAAAATAATATGGATCGGGGAGACAATCTTTAGGTCTATATGGGAGAGAGGAATCTTCCAAGACTTTCAAGAGGGTGTCATGGGTGGATATGGCTAGAGAGGATGCTCACAAGAGAGAGGCTTCTAGGAGCAAGGTGTCCTGTAGGGTGGGATCATGCCAGACAACAAGATTTGCTTCAGTGACCGAGGGTGCAACCAGTCAAGAGGATTAGAGAGTAGGTTTTCTTCAGTGACATAGGGTGCATCTAATCAGGCAGATTAGAGAGAAGTTGTGGTAGTGGATCTAGTGTGCGAGGCAGAGTTACTTTTAGTATGGGAAGAAGATTTATTTCAACTATGGGAGACAAGGGTACTTCTAGGTGATTGTGGAGTGAGGTGAAAATATCTCCCTCACTAAGAGGGAGTGTTGATTTGTGTAGCTTCAAGAAGGTATTCTCACATGGCCTGAGTTCCAAGCATGTGGGAATCATCTTGGGCACCACATCACACTTTCGTTTGGGTGAAAACACCCTTGGAATGAAGTCGGGGATTTATGGACTTGACAATGGGCTTCGTGGGTTTGTGATGGGACTTCACACCTAGAGAGAAAGCCTAAATTGGTGTTGACTTGTGGAGGGGCTTCTAAGTTGACCCCTAGACTTGTATATAAAGGAGAGATCTCATTGTGACATTCTCATTGTGTGTGGAGATCTTGGAAATTTGAGTCTAAGTATGGTAGCCGCATGTCTAGCCATGGAAGAGGTTGTAAGGCCTTAGTGTATGTTTTTTGTCTCTTTTTTTGGGAAGGTTATTGAGTGAGGAAGGATGAGAAGTGAAGCCAACACTTAGAAGTATAGCATCAAGACTCTAGGACAAAAAACGAGGGCTGAAGAGGGGTATTTGTTGACTCTAGAAGGATCTCCCTAGCATAGGAGGGTAGGTCGCATCCTAGGAAATGATTGTCCTACCAGGGAAGCCTAGATGCAGGTAGTAAGGAGGATTGACCCAACAAGAGGAGTACACCGATAGGGGTCTAAGTGAATCGGCCTACATTTCTAAGGTAGCCACTGATTTTTGGGTGAATGAGGAGCAATTAAAGGAAGTAGTAGTCTTGGACAACCAATAAGGGCTATGACAAACTCAGTGACAACATATGTGCAATAGTAGCAGCAAGGTGATCTTTGAGGTTTTATTTGCAGGTCATAACATCCAGCATAACAACAAGTTATGTGGTTTTTTACAGAAGTAAAAAAACACATTTTTAGGGTTATCTGAGGGATATTACAGGCTTGGAATAGGCAAAGAAGAGGGTTGTTGCGTCCACCATGTATTACAGCCTTTGGAGCAAACTTAAGGACAATATATGGAAACTTGTAGTAGGTTGTAAAAAACATGTGATAAGAGTTTTGTTTAGGCGGTATAAGGGATGGTACAAGGAAAGGAGGGATGAGGGGAGCTGGGAGGGCTCAAACCCTCACCCTATAGTCACCCATGTGATTAGAGATAAAGATAGAGAAGGAGAGGGGTAGGTCGGGTGTTGTAAGGACTCAATTGCAGCCTACGAACATCTACCAAGGATAGTTCAAAGGTTGGAAGAACTCATCTAGACTAGTGCAAGTATTTGTAGAGGAAGAGGAGGGTTTGAGGGGGCAAGGGATGCCCTAACCCTTGAACTCAGTGCAATAGATTTGGGCACAATTTTGTAAGTGGTTTTGGTATTCTTCTTTTGTGTAAAAGTGGGTCATTGTCATTGTTATCACACAAGTTGTAGGTTGGGAAAATCCTGACCCAACCACTACATGGAGACAACTAAGAAGTCACCTACCTACTGTCACCTTAGGCAGGTGTCCCTGTCACTTTAGAGGCGAGGTAGTCACATCAAGGGGGGAATCTTGGTAACCCTAGGGGGAATGAGATGAATATGGAGATGAAGTCCCTAGAGGTAAAATATAAATAGTATGAAGGTATTGGAATGAAGTATTGGGAAGCTCCAAGGGCTTCCAAGTATGTTGAGTAACCTGCAAATGGTGAAATACCTTCCCAAGACAAAGAAAAACAAGCATATATTGCAGTATAATCACTTGGAAAAGCAAGTTAATCTTGATGTCCCTAATATAATTTTTTAGAACAATGTATATCAGAAATAAAATGGCATCACAAGATGCAAAATAAATGCTAGATATCAAGTAGAAGATACAAGAGAAAGATTAGCTAAAGACTAGTAAAACTCAAGATGAAAATCCAAGATTCTAGCATGAAAGATAAGTTTTTGTAAACACTTTTATGCAGTAAATTATATCATCCTTATGGTTGTACAATTAACTCTATTATAGAAAGAAAATCAACCACTAAAAATCATCCAAACTTTGCCAAAAAGTGCGCTAGACCAAGAAGAGTAAGTGTGCAAACTTTGGGCTAATTCCAATGGTTGATACGAGAGTTATTCAAGCAAATGAGTTAGGTTTTCTACAACCCTAATGGTTGAAGATGAAATTTTATAACAATATAAAGAAGTACCCCTTTGATGGGGACGCCCTAGTGGTTGTAAGGTGCCCAAGGCACAAGGAAAAAATCCAAGTTGCAAGAAGTAAAAACAATAAGAAATTATGTTTCCCAATGGAATATTTTGTTTCTCCAATGCAAGACTAGTGCCTTTAGTTATGGGCTAATGGGGTCAAAAATAAAGATCTAGGTTTACTAAATCCTTGGGGGTGTAAATCCTCTTACTTCCCAAGAAAAGTATCCTAGCTAGGGTTTGAATATGACGGGTGTAAATCCTCTTACTTACTCAACTAAACCCTTGCAAAAAGGGTTGATAAAGTGGTGGAAACTAGGATAGGGGTGTATATCCTTATACTCCCTATCTAGCCTTCACCAAAACAATCTTACTTGAATCAAAAATGATAATAACAAAGTAGAGAGACCATACCATTCAAGAAAAATCTTTTACATGCCAAAGTAAACCTCCACAAAAGAAAGAGAATGACCTTCTATAGATAGTGCACCATCATCATGATCAAACCATAACCAAAAAGCATTATTCAATAGAACAAGAGGAAAAATACTCCAAGTGTAGAGAAAACTTCAGACCAAGT
>ML786693.1:293368-325483 GCA_009831015.1 Picea engelmannii | reverse complement strand
GGGGGGGGGGGCATAAGGTGGTTGAATTATTAATGAGGGGAAGGCAATTGGATAAGGGAAGGGAAGAAAGATAAGGAAGGGGAAGGACTCAGGGAGGGGGATCTTTTTTGGGGGGTGAAGATACATTTTAATTCATGGGAAGGGGAGAAATTGGGGGAAGGGAGAGAAGGTGAAGGGAGGAACAGTCTGGGCTACATCTGTTTTACTAGTTTTACTTGCATCTTGCTTGAGGACTCTCATACTGATAATTTTGGGCTCGGGGGCCAGGAAACCATAAGGAATCCTGGGGCTAAGGAGCCACATAGGTTGTTCCTAGCCTGATGGGATGTTAATCAGTTTGGGAACAGCTTCAGTTTGGGCAGAGCTTCATAACAACATTATTTTGAGGTAGATACATTTTATTATCATCATTATTATGTTGTTGTTCATTATTGTTATATCGTTCTTTATTATTATGCTGAATATGTTGTTCATTATTATGCTTCTCATTTTTTTAATTATTATGTTGAACATAGTTATTATGCTGAATAGTGAATAAAGAAAAAATTATGGCAACATATCTATATCTAGATTTATGTTTTATAAGGATCTATTTGGGAAAGCCTTACACATGGTATCAGAGCAACCTTGAAACCCTTACAACTCTTTAACAAAAAAAAAGTAACCTACATCCCTTTAACAACCAAAATAACCCAGAAAAACTTAGAACTGTGGTAAGATGAAGGGGTAGGTGGTACAAAAGAACCCCAAAATGTCTATGAATGTTTTGGAACTTATTAATCTCTGAAAACCAACCACCTGTGTGAACCTATAAGAATCCTCACCTATAACAAGGGCACAAAAAAAAAAAATTAAGCATGAACTATAAAAGAGGTAGAAAATATTATATATATATATATAAAAGATAGGTGAGCTATTTCCTTAACAATAATTCTGTACCATGATAAAAAAAAAAACATGCAAACCCTAACCATGGGTAGAGAAGGGAATATGTCTCCTTCTTACCATTGGCCACACCCTTCCAAACCTTGGCTGTGTCAAAATCCCCCATACTTTCATGGTCAAAATCTCCAAGTCAGACTCCATATTTCCACTTAGCAACATCATCAAACAAGCAGAGCGTCCACACATAGAGCGTCAAGGGAGAGCCCACGGAGGAGGTAAATAAGTTTGGGGTCCATGGGTTTTGAACCCATGACCAACCACTAATACAACGCCTTGAAGAATGGTCCTTCTACAAACATGCCAAGCCACGACCAACCACTACACATCAAGCCTACAGCTTGAGGAATGGTCCAACACAAACGCGTAACCATAATACTACAATGAGGAGGGAGGGAGGTGCTCACAAGAGGCACCACTCTATTCACAATGCGCTAACAACCAAGCTAGCACAAAGATAGCACCCAAGCTAAAACCAGGCACCATCTTTTTACATAAATACAACACCAAAAGCCCTAGATTAAGTGTCGTAGTCTTGCCCAAGCACTAGGAAGGAGGAGCCCACGATGGGCATATGTTCTATGCTCAAAGCCCCACCGAATTTTAAAATCCAGTGACCATGACCCAAGCCATGAGGGGCAGCTTCTCAAAAAATTTTAAAACCCAACGACCACCAACACATAAGCTATACAATAACCAACACAAGCACAATGTACAAGCTCCAAAATTCCAAGGGTATCCTTTGGCTCACATCATCCACCAATGACCACCACCATTTTGCAAAAGCACAACCCAGTGCCCAAGCACAAAGATCCAGCTACTCTCCAAGTTTGCAAGAAAAATTCCAACACAACACCAGTTTTGAGTCACAACATGCAATGCCTAGTGCTTGATTCTAGCCCTCAGACTACAAAGAATTCTATAGTCTATGCATAATCAGAAAAGAAAGAAAAAAAATATTGGGCTAAGCCTTTAGCTTCCCTGGCCACGACTAAGCATCAGGCTTTACAAAAAACCAAGATTTAAGCCTATGAGAAGGATACCCATAGGTCAGTGGTTATTCCCTAAGCATCAAGCCAAGCCTACCAAGAGGGAGAGTGTCACACACCCACTACAACAACTTAGATTTTTTGTCTTTTTCTTCGAGGAATAGAATCCTCGAGACTTCTATGGGGCCTAGCACAGACCCTCTCTTCCCTTATCCTCCTCCAAAAGTTGGCCTTAGCGCAAGTGCCTTTTGTAACTCGCGAGTTAGGAATCAAGACTCTCGACTCCCCTTTCTCCAAACACTGATACCCGAGATGCTATACGGGTATGGCTCCCTCCTCACTAGTGCCTGCTACATGTAACTGTAGGCTAGGCCAAGCACTAGCTCCACTCGTAACCTTGCCAGTTGAGGTGTTGAGATCTCATGCTCCTCCTTTGGGAATCCCCGAGACGCGAGAAGTCAATGTTGCGTGGACTCTGTCAAAGCAACGTGCACACGCCACTTGTCAACCTCACTATACTCTGCTTATGAGCTATGTCATCGCTTCTCATTGCATGAGACCTCGGCTCTCGGTGTTTTGAAGCCTTAGCGATCAAGGTGTAGCTTCTTCATCCTACGAAACCCCGAGCCATGATAAGTCAACAATGGGTTGACTCTTTCCCAAGTGACACGTGTCCACCACTAGTCACCCACTTCCTAGGATAAATAATAGCACTACTCGCATCTCGTGACTTCGCGAGTTGGAGTGTTGAGCCCTCATGCTCCTCCTTCATGAGTTCCCAAGATACGATAAGTCAAGAATGGGTTGACTCCTTCCTAAGTGACATGTGTCCATCACCTGTCACCCGTTCCCACCTTTCTCTGGGTGCTTGTTACACCACCTATCAACCATGCGGTCCCCACTTATAGATGGGTCACGTATTTGCACGAGCCCTCGGCACTCGGCACTTTGTGACTTCTACAATCGAAAAGAAAATCCCTCAAGTTCCGAACCCCCGATAGGCAATAACCATGAAAGTTCTGATCCAACGGTTCTCCCGTGCCTTGGATCTAATGGTCACGATCATGTCGTGATCTCATGAATCATGAGTTCATGTAGCCCTACCCTTGACCACTCCAAGTCATGATTCATCGAAATTCTACTCTCCTACCTATACAAAGGCTAAGATCGACGGTCAATAGGGCTCCATCAAATCCTTGGATCTACGGTCCAGGATCCCATCACTACATGTGAAGGCTGAAAGGGTCTAGGTGTTAACACTTGTGCTCCTTCTCTAGATCCATCGGTCTCAACAGATCTAGGGTATTCCTGAAAGGATTCCGACCGTTCATCTACCAAATGATAGGGTATTCTCTCTTTCTATAATTGGGCTCGCTGTCCCTTCTGAGCTTGAATCACGAAATTCAACTTCTCGAGGCTTCAAACTCCCATAACTCTGAGACCTTAGAGACCTATCCTTTCTTGCATAAGGTTTCTAGACCTGGATCACATGAACCTTCAGACGATTCTTGGGCAATCGTCCCAAATCTTAGTCGAGTCTCTGGGTAAAGGTTCGGCATGGTTCCAAGGTTTATGGGGAAATCCCTGGGGAAGAGTACTCTTGAGGGGCCTTCCCAGAACATTACGAGAGTTAAGCAAACAAGATGATTCTCAGTGGAGTGAATTCATTCCCCATACTTAATCCTTTGAATAGAAACTGATTATGGTATGTAAGCATACACAAGCATCCATTATTTCTAGTCTAACACACCAGGAAATCATTCTATATAGAAATTATTATGGGCATATAAACATAAGCATGTATTCATGATATTTAGTTCGAAATACAAGGTATAAAACACTTATCAGATCTACCAGGCATGATTCAACTGCTGAGAGGGGTGCTTGTTTCCACCCAACTGTACGCTCAGTGACTCCAAATGGATTTACCACTAGCCACCCCCGAGCTAGACCATGATGCTTTGAGGTTTAGTCTCCTACTTCTAGTTCAACAGAAATCAAGGATGAAGGTTACTCTCCTTCTCCTGATGCAAGAAAATAATCTAGGACGAAGATTACTCTCCTTCTTCTGGTGGAGGAAAATAATCCAGGATTAAGGTTACTCCCCTTCTCCTGGTATTCATAACTCCCTGCATTTCCAGGGTTTCTTCAGTCTCTTTCGCAATCCCCGTCGTGCGCACTACTCTCTCTCCTACCACATTTCCTCTCTTGCCAATTTCTGTTTGCAAGGTTGCATGTGGTGCGAATTCCTCCATCCGTGGTTAGGTCTGAGGGTTGTTATGGATGGGCGGTTCACCCTCATACCCTCATTAACTCTTGAGGAGCCTCCCCACCTACCAATCTGATGGGAAATCCATTCTAGGATCAGAGAGTTGCTTTGGTTTGTGAGCAAGTATAAACCAGTACAGTACTGGCTCAGTGGAAGTTAATGCAACCATTCCATGTCCCTTCCACCACCTCTCATTAGCCATCGTGGTCTCTTTTAGAAAATTCCCCTCCCAGCAGTCATGAAACACATATTCATAACATAATTTACATTCATCGACCTTTTATACAAAGGTCCTTCAAGTCAAACATTCACATCTTTGAGTTTGCCATAGTTCTTGGCCAATACAGTTATTTTTACAGACTAGGGGAAACATGGTGTTACAATTCCCTCCCCCTTAAAGGACCATCATCCTCGATGTTCTATCTATCAATATGACATGTATGCTCAAAAGTGAACAAAATTGGATATGCCTGCTTCATGGTATCTTCCATTTCCCACGTAGCCTCATCTGGGCCAAAATGTTTCCACTGCACCTTGACCTATGCAATGGTTCAGTTCTTGAGTGGGGTTTCCTTTCTGTCTAGTATGCATTGAGGTTCTGGTAGGAATTCTCCCTCTAGTTCCACCTATATCACATACCAGTCAATTATATGATTAGAATCATGTACATATCTCTTCAATAATGAAACATGGAAAACATTATGTGCTTTTACTGTGGGAGGAAGTGCTAGCCTATAGGCTACAGGTCCCACTCTATCTAGAACTTCAAAGGGTCCACAATACCGAGGTGCCAACTTGGAACAAGCTCCCATCCTCAAGGAAATATTCTTGGGCCTAGCTCTGAGATATATGTGGTTTCCCGTCTTGAATTATCTTAGAGTTCTCTTTCGGTCGGCGTAAATTTTCTGTCTATTCTGAGCGACCTTTAGATTTTGTTTTATTTGAGTCACTTGTTGTTCCATTTTTTTCAACACGTCCAGTCCAATAGTAACTATGTTGATGGGATTACTCCAACTGACTGGAGTATTGCACGGTCTACCATAGAGGACTTTGAAAGGGCTCATCTTTAGGGATTCTTGGTAGCCATTGTTGTAGGTGAATTCCACCAGTGGCAGGAAATCTTCCCACTTCTTGGGTTGATGCATTACATGCATTCTTAGCATGTCTTCCAATATTTGGTTCACTCTTTCCGTCTGTCCATCGGTTTGAGGATTATAGGCGGTGCTAAATAGTAATTTGGTATCTAGACCAACCATCAAGGATTTCCAAAAGTTGGAAGTAAATTTCATGTCTCTGTCAGACATGATCTCTTTAGGCATACCATGTAGTATGAATATCTCTTTCATGAATATGCTGGCGATATATATCGCCTTGCAAGTCGATTTGACAGGGATAAAATGGGCAGACTTGCTCAATTTATCCACCACTACCATGATGGCGTCATTCTGTTTGGTCAATATTGGTAATCCGGTGATGAAGTCCATGGAAATGGTTTCCCACTTCCATTCCAGGATTGGTAGAGGTTGTAATAATCCTGCTGGGTGTCGGTGTTCTGCTTTAACCTGTTGGCATTCTATGCATTTGGCTAAGTACTCAACTATGTCTTTCTTCAATCTAGGCCAACATAATTGTTTCCTAGTGGCTGTGATCATATCCTGGTATCTGGGATGACCAGTATATGGTATTTTATGTAATTCATCCATTATGAACCTCTTCAAGTCATCACATTCTGGAATATACAATCTATTTTTATAAGTTAGCAGACCTCCATCTATCATATGGTAGCCTTCATACTTTATTCATGTGGGTTCTTTCTCTAGGTACGAGGTCATGGTTTGGAAGAATGTGTCTATTTCTTGTGCATTCCTGAATCTTTCCTTGACATTCGTCTCGCAGGTGCTCACCGTTGTCGGATGAATTGTTTTCATACTTATGCTAAGGGCATCAACCACCTTATTTTCCTTTCCCTTGATATGTTTGATTTCTATATCAAACTCACTAAGAAGGGCCATCCACCTAGCTTGTCTAGCATTGAGTTTTGGTTGGTCAAATAGATATCGCAATCCACAGTGGTCTGTTATAAGTACAAATTTTATTCCCAAGAGGTAATGCCTCCACATTTTTAAGGCATGCACTATGGTGGCCAGTTCTAGATCATGGGTCACATAGTTGACTTCATGCTCATTCAATTTTTAGGATTCATAGCAGACTACACTTCCTCCTTGCATAAGGACTCCTCCGAGCCCTTCCTTGCAGGCATATGTGCACATGAGGAAATCAAGTTCGGGATCGGCGATCTTCAACATGGGTGTGTGGGTTAGTAAATGTTTTAGGGATTGAAATATTTCTTCACATTATTGTGTCCACGTGAATTTAGCTCCCTTCTTCTGGAGGGTAGTGATTGGACAACCAATCTTGGAGAATCCTTTTATAAATCTCCTATAGTATCCTGCTAAGCCCATAAAGGATTTGATATCTGAAATGTCCTTTGGGGTAGGCCACTCCATGATAGACCTAGGCTTGTTAGGGTCTACTGCTACTCCTTCTTCAGATGTGACATGGCCCAAGTAATGTATTTTCTTCTGGAAAAAGTCACACTTGCTAAATTTGGCATAGAACTGATGTTCTCTTAACAATTGAAGCACAAGTCTAAGATGTTCTTCATGTTCCTCTCTATTATTGGAGTAAATTAATATATCATCAATAAAAACCAATACAAATTTGTCTAGGAATTTGTTGAGCACATTGTTCATCAAGCACATAAAAGTGGTAGGGGCATTGGTTAATCCGAATGGTACTACCACAAACTCATAGTGACCATATCTCGTCCTGAAGGAAGTTTTGTGGATGTCTTCACCCTTGATTCGGACTTGATGGTATCCAAATCTCAAGTCAATCTTTGAGAAGATGGAAGCACCTCCCAATTGATCGAATAGGTCATCGATCATGAGTAAGGGGTACTTGTTCTTTATGGTTACCTTGTTTAGTTGTCTATAATCTATGAATAGTCAAAGGGTACCATCTTTCTTCTTTACAAATAGAACTGGTGCTCCCCATGGAGACACACTGGGCCGGATATAGCCCTTGTCCATCATTTCTTTTAGTTGTAATTTAAGCTCAACTAGCTCGGGTGTGCTCATCCTGTTGGGTGTCCTAGACATTGGCACCACTCCCAGTGCAAGTTCTATCGAGAAGTCAATGTCCTTTCTCAGTGGTAGACTTGGTACCTCTTCTAGAAATACATCTCTATATTCTCTTAGTGTGGGGTGGTCTTTGAGGATTTCTTTGTCATCTTCAACTGATTCCAACACCTGTATCGCATAAAGTAGACATCCCTTTCTACAATACTTTCTCATTTGAAGGGTTGATATTCGTCTCACCGAGATAGGTTTTTGGATCCCTCAAAGGGTTATCCTTCTTCCTTCTTCACCTACACATTCTAAAGTTTTATGGTAATAGTCCAGTCTGGATTTATATGTGGCTAGCTAGTCCTTTCCAATCAACAGGTCATATGATCCTAGGGGTAGTATGTTAAGGGTTTCTTGGGTGGGGAATTCACCCATAGTGAATTGGCAAGCTAGTATGACCTCTGCTACCTTTCTTTTGGTGCCAATGGCTAACTGTACCAACCATGGCTTGGCGTGTTTATGTGGCTATAATTTACACTTATCAACAACCTTAGGATCTATATAACTCAAATTTGAACCAGGGTCAATTAGAATAGACACTAGATGGTTGGTGATCATACCTTCCATCTCCACCACTAAAGCTTGGTGGTCAACTTGTTTATTATCCAAGGTTGCATAGATTTGCGACACACTCCTGGCCACATCATTGACGGTGGTAGCTTCTTGAACATTGTAAATTCTTCGATTGTTCTGTTGTCGGTGCGGGCAGTCCCTCAGTAAATGTTCTTCTCCACAACCCCAACATTTCAACGGTTCTCTCTTTGGGTTATCAATATTTCATGGGGTGGATCCAGAAGGTTTATTTCCACTCTGGGAGGGGAAATTCTGCCGGTGTACACTTCGGGTTGGGAAGCTCATCCTTGAGCCCTTTTTATAGTTTTTAAATCTTGGGGATTTAAACCTCTTTTTCGGGAATCCCAAACTATTCTTCTGCTTCCAGTTTTTGCGAGGTTCTGTTCGATGCCCTAGCTATTCGTAACAATATCTTGCCTTTTGGATAGTTTCTTATAGGGTCTTTGGCTCATCAAACTCAATCCTGTTCCAATAGTCCTTAGGTAGTCCACTAATGAATCGTTGCACCGTTGCCTTCTCTGCTTTGATATAGGGTACGTACCTCAGCAATTCGAGGAATCTGCTGACATATTCCTCTATGGTGCATTTCCCTAGTTTGAGTTCATAGAATTCTTTAGTCTTTTCGTCGAAATACTTTTCCGACAGATACTTCTTTTTGAAGTATTTCTCAAACCGTTCCCAAGATAGGTCCTCTTCGTGAATTCCTTTTACATTCTTAAGGTCTTCCCACCAAATGGAAGCCTTTCCATTCAAGTTGAAAGTGGCTACTCAAGCCTTCAAGTTTTCTGAGAGGTCATAAACTCTAAAATACTTCTTTAGTCCAAGAAGCCAAGCCTCCGCTTCCTCCCCCTTCTTTATTTCACCATCGAAAGAGGGTGGTTTGGCCTTCTTGAATTCTTTGAGATTGTGACTTTTGGAATGCTTTTTCTTCTTCCGTTTTCTTCGCGAATAAGAACTAGTTCTGCTACTAGAAGATCCCTCTGAGTCGCCAGTTTCCTTCCCAGAGGAATCATTTGACACTTGTCCCTTATCTCTGGGGTGGACCTTTCTTGAGGTGCTCTTCCCAATGTGGCAAATTAAAACACCAAGTTTTCGTATCTCAGATGGAATTCGACTTTTCTTTGTCTGTCGCCGGTCTGCATGACTAGTGTCAGGTTCATGTTGCAATTGTCTTTGTATGTCAGATAAAATCTGCAGCAAGACTACATTAATTTTTTTCTTCTTCTCTTGCTCTTTTACCAACCTCTCGTTGTCGGCCTTGCAACTCTGTAGTGCAACCATGAGGCTTCTCACAGTCTCAGCTAGATCGGGAGGGGTCTCTACTGCTCTCCTTTTGTCAGAATCTTTGTCTCTATTGTGGGATCCATCCCCCACTTCGTGGTGCATCACCATTCTATGCGTCTGCAGTTTCTCGTGGTTGATCGTCTACTTGTTGTGCAAGAAAAACACTTATTGTTAGTCAAAATTATGTTCATTCATAATCAACACATAATTCATATTTTTCAAATGCATACACACAATAGGAATTTTCATTCTTAACTTCAGCTTTTGCTAAAGGGGTTAAGATAGAGGGTTACTCCTTTGAAGAGTACATCAAATGGAGTTTCTGCGCAACTCATTCTTGAGCCCAAGCAGGCCAAGTGTTGTAACAATGCTCTTATACCAATTTTTCACACACCCACTACAACAACTTAGATTTTTTGTCTTTTTATTCGAGGAATAGAATCCTTGAGACTTCTATGGGGCCTAGCACAGACCCTCTCTTCCCTTATCCTCCTCCAAACAACCACAAGATGGCCTTAGTGCAAGCACCTTTCGCAACTCTCGAGTCAGGAATCAAGACTCTTGACTCCCCTTTCTAAAAACACCGATACCCGAGATGCTATACGAGTATGGCTCCCTCCTCAATAGTGCCTGCTACATGTAACCGTAGGCTAGGCCAAACACTAGCACCACTCGCAACCTCTCCAGTTGAGGTATTGAGCTCTCGGGCTCCTCCTTCGCGAATCCCCAAGACGCGAGAGGTCGATGTTGCATGGACTTTACCAAAGTGACGTGCACACACCACTTGTCAACGCCGCTATACTCTTCTCACGAGCTGTGTCACCGCCGCCCATCACATGAGACCTTGGCTCTCGGTGTTTCATGGCCTTAGCGATCAAGGTGTAGCTTCTTCATCTTGCGAAACCCCAAGCCACAATAAGTCAACAGTGGGTTGACTCTTTCCTAGGTGATACGTCTCCACCACTGGTCACCCACTCCCTAGGCTAAATACTAGCACTACTCGCATCTCATGACTTCACAAGTTGGAGTGTTGAGCCCTCATGATCCTCCTTCGCGAGCTCCCAAGATACGATAAGTCAGCAATGGGTTGACTCCTTCCCAGGCGACATGTGTCCATCACCTGTCACCCATTCCCACCTTTCTCTGGGCACTTGTTGTTACGCCACCTGTCAACCACGCGGTTCCCACTTACGAATGGGTCACGTATTTGCACAATCCCTGGGCGCTCGGAACTTCACGACTTCTACAATAAAAAAGAAACTCCCTCAAGTTTTGAACCCCCGATAGGCAATAAACACAAAATGTTTGATCCAATGGTTCTCCCGTGCCTTGGATCCAATGGTCACAATCATGTCGCAATCTCATGAATTGTGAGTTCATGCAGCCCTACCCTTGACCACTCCAAGTCGCAAGTCAACAAAATTCTACTCTCATGCCTATACAAAGACTAAGATCGATGGTCAATAGGGCTCTTCAGATCCTTGGATCTACGGTCTGGGATCCCATCGCTACATGTGAAGGCTGAAAGGGTCTAGGTGTTAATGCCTATGCTACTTCTCTAGATCCATTGGTCTCAACAGATCTGGGGTATTCCCAAAAGGATTCCGACCGTTCCTCTACCAAATGATAGGTGTTGCACCCTTTTCGTCACCTTGGTGAGCAAATAAGAGGTGCTTTCATGCCCAGTTGGGTCTTACTGAGCATGACAACTGTAGAGGAAAGAGTTAGAGAAAGAAAAACAAAACTATAAGCAAGAATTAAACTAATACAAACTAAAATCATAAGAATATGGATATAGAGATAACAAACACAAAAAGACCAATATCAACAATGTTTTTAGGCTGATCTATTGATGAAATCAAAGCACCAAGAAGAAAGGGGACTATGAGTCCCTTCTTCCTCCAAGGGAAGGCTCTTGGACCCTCACAAGCTTGCTCTCCTTACAATAAGAAAAATGAAAATGGTGATGAAAGAATTCCTTTGCAAATCCACTCAATGGAGAGGTGGATTGCTCAATGAAATGTTGCCAAAGTGATCTTGTCAAGAATAGAGTCCTTAAAAAAATATAGGCAGCATAAAATTACATGAAATTCCTTGAGAAAATGAGGTGCATTCATGGCTTTTTATAGCATTGCTTTGGGCTTTTGTTGAACTGCTTTGTAGTGTTAAGAGAGGCCATTTAGGGCATTATTATGTCTTTGACCAGCCCACCATTCGGATTCAACTCAGATTTGAGGGTCAAATCGGCTTGGGAGCTGATCCATAAGTGGTTGGGAGGCCGACCATTTCAATAAATGTGTCGTTTAGCAGGTGCGTGGCTTTTTGAGCTATCAGCCGCACATCGTGCGCCTGTGCGCGCTATTCACGTTCTTGTTACGTGCATGCACGCACGTGCCCAATGCCTGCAAGGTGCCCTTCAATTTTTTACTACTTTGTATAGTTTTTGCCCTTTTTGAATGCTGTGAGATTAATTCATTATCCATGAATGAATTCATTGTTGTTTGACGATGTTGAGTTCTTGTAACCATGTGCTAACGAAATTTCAGTGATAACAGATGCCCCCTGATGGATGAGGTTAGGAGCATACGTATAGCCGAAATCCATCAATGTTTCTTCTATTGAGAATGTTGTTGTAAGATAGAGCAATAGTGGGATCGTGCAGAGCAATCCTTTGGAGGAGAAAGGAACTGGTAGAACCCGACCTTCCATAAGGTGCGTAACAATATACAACTGTGTACAAATGAGGCGGGCATGCCCCATGCTCGTGTTATGTAACCCTGAAAAAAAATGACTGAAGTGTTGGTGTAGACAACTGTAGCGCCCTCGGGGGCGGTAATGATAAAGGCATAAGACAATTCTGCAAAAGAACATACTATGAACAATAGGCCATGATCGCGGAAATAATTATTGGCAATGATGCGGGAATTGATGGCCCTACCAAGTTCAGAGGTCTTCAGCAAATGATAGAAATAATTGCAATAGTCGCAAACTAAGACCCACCATAACATGAGAAAGTGTTGGCGTCGAATTTTATGGGGGCCAACGACAGCAGGGAGCAATGGTGTTTCACCCTGTGCCATCCGAGATCTCTTATTAAATGGAGAATGAGAATCAAGATACTGTTGCCCTTCTGGAAAAATGGTGTTGATGTCAACAAAAGGGGAACGTGACTCCCAGAAGCAAAGGACTTCGTGGAATCTACTGAGGTGCGGAAGTGGCAGAGGTACATGGACAAAGTCAAAAAGTGAGAAGACTCAAGACTTCCCTTGGTTGGAGGATGTATGAGATAAAAAGTGGCTGCAACCGTGTAACGAGGTCGACTGTCAAGGGGACGACAAGACCAAGGATAAGTTGTGCCAGAGGCAAGACAAAGTGAACAACTGCAGAGGGTAGAGGTAAGTGACCTATGGGGTACTCTGAATATGTGGACGATGCTGGCCAGGATAGATGAGGAGTGAGGCTCCAACCAAGGGTGACATGGGCTGCGTTTGGCCAAAAAGCAGGTCGCCAACGGTGACGACAAAAAGAATAATGAAATGACTGAAAATAAAGGCATTTGTACAAATAAATAACGAATAATTTTGGGAAAAAAATGTACAAATACATAAACGGGTGCCCCAGTGTGAAATGAGTGCCCCAGGGAGGGCATAATTTTCTTGGAAAACTGATGAAGGTTAGGGGCCCCATTGGTGAGTTTCTATATGAGGTAGGTGAAATGAAGATAGGTTCGCAGATGGGCAAACTGAAGGTGGATGAAATGAAGGGTTCATGATACTGCAGAGGTGCAGGTAAAAAATAGAACCGTAAAGAGATAACCTCAGAGTCCATATGGAAAGCTAGCAAAATGAGGAGAAGAAGTATGTAGTTGATTCGCAACATGATGAAAGACTATCATGACTCCCATCCCTGAAGGGTAATGAAGAACAACATGAGTGTCAAAAAGTGGCAAAGGGTGCTATGAATGGAACAACTCATGTGGGTTAGAGTGCTACCGGGTAACAGTACCGATGATGCAAATGGAGGCGTGGGTACTGCAGGGCCAGGAATGGAGATCCTAGAGGTAAACATCAGAGGGTATGACTGGAAATGCAAGTGCAATACAGTGGGAAAGACTACATGCCAGTGTTGAGTATATACCTAAAGGAATGATGCCGAGGGATGAAGAGAAAGTACCTGCACATATGAGAAACAAATACCCAAAGTGAACAATATTTGAAGAGAATCAAAGATATGAGTATGTATTAGACAAATGTGACAATGCACGTGTGTACCTGACCATGATATGAAAAAAAAAGGTGCCCCGGGGGCTAAGGATGAAAAGTGACCTAGGGACAGCTGTGATGTAGGTGGCGAGATGCTGATCCCGTGGCTAAAGACGGTTTGAAAAATGGACACCTTGGGCTCCCGGAATGGTGAGTGGAAGTTTGGCAAAAGGCCTATATATAACTATAGGGCTCACATTGCCACCTCATTTGTACCTACTGCAATAGTGACTAGACGAGCAGTTTTTAGAGGAGATTTGGAGATTCGGGGAGGACGAGGCATCAGATCGACGTTTTGCAAGTATCATGTTAGTGGTCTGATCATCCTGCATAGAAATAGGTTTCCAATTTTTGGGCAGGGTGTGTACGGAGGGCCGTACAGGGGTATTTAGGGGGTGTGGGCCCCACATGCGCGGGTGATTCAGTGATAAGCGTGCATACGTGCACGCCTGTACGTCGAATATATGCGCATGGGTGTGCGATAGGGAGAATTTAAGGCGTGCCCGAAGGGTGCGCCTGTGCATTGAACAGGCGCGCACCAGAGCGCGCCTATGGGTTTGACAGGCCTGCACCTGTGCGCGTCTGTATGGTGAACAGGCGCGCTCACGAGCGCCCCTGTGAAGAAAACAGGTGTGCACTGATGCGCACCTGTGCCATGAACAGGCACGCATATATGCGCACCTGTGTAGTGAACAGGCGCGTATGTGTGCGCGCTTGTGGGTAATAAAAACCGCGCCTAGGAGGCAAGGTTGAAGGGTAAAAAGCGAGTCTTTTTGATGCTTTTGATGGTTGCATAAGATGATATCGGACTCTATGTTGTTTGCAGGTGGACCGTAGTGACGATGCCAATGCGGTGGTGAGAGCGAGACTGGGCCCAGTTGAGAGATGCCATGGCCATTGAGGGCCCCGGTGTGCGTGAGACTTTGGCAACCTGTGGGTTGCTGAAGTTCTTTGAGTGCCCGTTGGTACGGGCACATGAGTATCTATTGCAGTTTCTGAACCAGATGTGGAGTCTGGAGCTACACTGCTTCCTCATACGAGGAGAGCAGATCCCCTTCACTGCGGTGGAGGATATCTATTTTTTGACTGGGCTCCCCTTTCAGGGAACGCCCCTACCGGTAGAGCTGGTGCTACCCAGGACCATTCAGTTGGCTGAGATTGGCCGGCGATACTGCTCAGGTCGGGACTTCATGTCGAGGATTGTGGTGAGCATCAGTGCGATAGACTTTCTGGCTCATCGTTGTATGGCAGCGATGATTGTTCGTATCTATGGGTCACTTGCGACCCAACGTATTAGTGGTGGCCAGCTGTTGGTGCTGGAGAGAGTGGTGGCCGGTGAGAAGTTTGTGTGGGGGTTGACACTACATGCATGGATGGTAGCGCAGTTGGATCGCTGTCGGTCCACAGGTGCAGGAGAGTTTGCATTTGGGTCGATCCTGGTGGCATGGTTCTTAGAGAGGGTGCCGATGTTGCACCCGAGGGTTTTATTGAAGATGCCAGGGGCGCGAGAGCTGCGATTGAGGCGGTGGTCGACCATTTTTCTTCGTCACGGTGGTGGCGAAGGTGGCCACTTCTTTTCAGCAGAGGCGGAAGGGATATGGAGGCAGATGCCGCAGGTTATACTTCGATACCCCTATGCTAGGGTGGACTTCCGGGGTGACCTGGACATGGTGTTGCCTCCGGGGGAGGCTTTTGACCATCGAGGTATGTTTAACATGTTGGTATGTTTTTTATTTATGTTGTCTTTTGAGATGTCAGTCCATATGTATATGATATAGATGTTGATACACTCTGTTGTTGTTGTTTTTGCATGTGAAGATGTGGCACCTTGCGGGCGCGAGGTGGATATGCAAAGAGTGTCGGCTCATCGAGAGCCGGAGGGACGACCACAGGGAGAGAGACGTCGGTGGGAGGATGTCGTGGGGTGACCTGCTGAGCCTGAGAGGGAAGCGAGGAGGCGTCGGTTCGATGACCCTGGTGCGGGGCCATCACATGCTCCGCCGGCGGTGGCCGGAGTGGATTATGAGGACATACGCCGTCGTTTGGAGACGGTTTTGCAGGATGTGCCTGAGGGCATGTGGACACGCATCCAGGATGAGAGTTTCTTGGAGCAGTGTGTAGGGGTACCGCCACCATGGTGGGCCATAGTGCGGCAAGCATCAGTGCTTGCTGTGATGAAGAGTGGATGCCTATCGTCGGGGCAGGAGGGTCCTGTGGGTGGTCCACCACCACCTAGGGTAGGTGGGGGTGGGCCACCACCTCCTCCTGAGGGAGGAGCAGGAGGTGGTGCGATAGAGGCACCATGAGTGGTGCAGGATGTATATCATTTTTGTTGTATGTAGGCTGGTGAGCCGTTTTTTAGTACCGAGGTGCTTCATTGGCCTGCGGATACATGTATTTTTGTATGTAAACATTCGGATGGCCTGATGGGCCTTTATATATATATGAGTATACATATTTTGAGATCTTGATGTTGTCTACATGTTTTTGCTGATGTTTTTGATGATGTCTATTCTATATATATGATGTGATAGGATTTGTGAGATGATTATGTATGTGTAGCTTGATGTGATATATGTCAATCTAACACCATGTTAGCTATTTGATCTATTGTTTGATTCAATTGTCTTGGAATATGTGTAAATGTAATGGAATCAAAATGTCGAGATAACAGTCTAACCTGCAGGTATTTGCGAAAGAGGCACGGGTCGCGTACACAGTATACATTGTTGAGCTGGAGAACGACTAGTTGAGAGTCGAGGAAGACAATAAGGTGACGAATATGATGATGCTGGGTGTCGGCAAGGAGGCCAATGACAGCAGTGTATTCGGCTTGGTTGTTGGTTGCTGGCCCCAAACATATGCCGCCTGAATGGAGCATTTCATGTGAGGGGGTGTAGAGAGCCCAAGCAGCTGAAGCAAGATTTTGTGTCCAACGGCTGGCACCGTCGGCATAAACCAATGTGGTAGGCTCGTGGAGGAAGCATCTGTCAATAGCAAAAAGGATATTTTAGATGAGAGGGAAGGAGAAAAAAGATTAAAAACGCTAGAAAAGGAAATGACCTAAAGTAGAATGAATACGTTTTAAGCATAAAATTTCTTGAGATACAACCCGTTGATGGGTTCTTTGAGAGAGAGGCCTTCAGGAGAGGCCAGGATATATGCACCTTTGGTGAGGCAATGTTGTATTATGTAAGGGCCATGCCAAAGTGATTCGAATTTTCCGTGGCCAAAGGTATCATGAGCGATATCATAAGCCAGGATGAGGTCGCCCTCGCGAAATGATCGAAGGTTGACATGGCGATCAAAGGTAGCCTTGGATCATTTTTTAGCTGCCTCATTGTTCTGTAATGAAGATCGACGATCTTCATCCAGAGACTTCAAGTTCAGCAAGCGCTGTTCCATTGGAGCAGTGTCAGGTAATAGCTCAATTGCGGTGCGTAAGGTGGGAATTTCACACTCGATGGGAAGAGTTGCCTCAACCCCATGGACTAAATGGAATGGCATGAAAATAGTAGCAGTCTTTACTGCCATTCGATAAGCCCATAGCGCAGAAAATAACATATGATGCCAATTGGTTTTATGTTTATTAACTGTGCATTGTAACATGGCCTTGAGGACTTTGTTAACTACCTCGACCTGTCCGTTTGACTAAGGGTAATATGGTGAGGCAAACTTGTGAGAGAAGCCTAACCGAGATGAGAGTTCGACGAATATCTCATTCTTGAAGTGTTTCCCATGGTCGGAAACAAGTTGGAGTGGTACTCCAAAACGGAATATGACATGGTTAAAGAAAAAGCGCGCTGCAGTGTCAGCGATGTTGTTGAAAGTGGGCATAGCTTTGGCCCATTTGGTGAAGTAATCAACGGCGACAACAATGTATTTGTGACCATTGCTGGAGGGGGGATTACAAGTCATAAAGTCAATGCCCCATTTGCAAAAAGGGCCGGCTGTAATGACAGGGTGGAGAAGAGCGGTGGGAGCTCGGGCTTTGTTAGCATAGGGATGACATTGCTCACATCGTTTCACGGCATGAATGCAATCATGAAACAAGGTAGGCCAAAAGTAGTTGGCTCGGATAATATTTTGAGCAATGGATATTCCTGAAATATGGCCCCCACATGCGTCGTTGTGGCAGTCATTCAAGACTCTGTCGGCTTCGTCAATAGTCAGGCAACGACAAAAAATGGTGTCGACGCCCCACTGGTATAGGATGTCTCCGATGAGGAGATAGTGGGGGGCCTGATGGCGAATACGTCGATGATCATCTCATGATAGATGGTTACCGAAATTTTGAGTTCGTAGGTAGACAAGAATATCACCATACCAAGGATCATCTGAAGCGATGTAAAAGAGGTGTTTGTCAGGAAAGTCGGTGTTGACTGGGGTGCTGGTGGTGTCAGAGGGGAGGGTTGTGACAAGTTCGGCGAGAACGAGGGCCTTCTTACTCTTAGGTGTTGAGAACTGGAGGTCGTACTCCTGAAGGATAACGATCCATCAAGAGAATTTGCCGTTAACTTTTCGACGACTGAGCAAGTACTGCATAGGGTTGGAATCTGCAATGACCTTGGTGGTGCAAAGCAGAATGTAATGGTACAGTTTCTGGACTGCAAGGACAACTGCAAGAGCAAGTTTCTCTTCGTGTTTATATTTCAAGGGTGGTCCTGAGAGGTTCTTACTAACGTAGTAAATGACGTGTTCACGATTGTCATCTCCAAGCTGGACGAGGACGCCGGCTACTGATATAGTTGATGTTGATACGTAGAGGATGTAGTCGCGATTGTAGTTAGGCACACTAATTAAAGGTGCATTTGAAAGTTTTTCTTTAATATCATCAAATGAATATTAGGAATAGTCATCCCAGTGAAAAGGGTTGTCGTGACGTAGTAAGCGGAGGAAACCGTGTGCATGGATGGCGTAATCAGGAACAAAGCATTGAAGAAAGTTAGCTTTTCCCTGTAGACTCTGAAGTTGTCGTAAATTCTAGGGAGGTGGAATTTCGGTGATAGCTTGGACTTTGAGGGGGTCCATGGTGATACCGCTTTGGGAAACAATAAATCCGAGGCACCCTGCGTTGACGCATAACACACACTGGAGAGGATTCAAGAGGATGTTGTACTGATGAAATCGTTGAAAGATGATGCGTAAATCATCGAGATGCTGGGTGCGTTTCTTGGATCGAGCTGTGAGGTTGTCCAAGTAGGTGAGGATGATGTTAGCAAGATCATGGAATATATATGTCATCGCCCGCTGGAAAGTCGCGCCGGAATTTTTTAAGCCAATAGGCATGACACGATATGCAAATGTACCCCATGGGGTAGTGAATGCAGTTTTATACTGATCGACTGGATGGATTTGAATTTGGTTATAGCCAGAGAAGTCGTCCATAAAGGAGAGAGCTTCATGGCCGGTGCAGTCGTCGATAATTTGATCGATGAAAGGTGTTGGAAAGTTGTCTTTGGGACATGCGTTATTGAGATCGTGAAAGTCTGTGAAAACATGGATAGTGCCCTATTTTTTATCGACGGGTACAAGGTTGGAAACCCATGAAGTATAAGCGATGGGATAAATAATCCCGACAACGCGTAATTTGTCAGTTTCTTCTTTGATAGCCACAGCTTTGGATGGGTGTAGCGGTCGTTGTTTCTGGCGAACGACTGTGATGTCAGGCCAGGTGTCGATGCGATGTTCGATGATAGAGGGATCGAGGCCAGGCATTTTCGTGTATGACCAGGTGAAAATATCCCTATATTCCTGGAAGAGGGCTTTGTATGCGGCAATTTCCTGAGGAGTGCAAGCAGCGCCAATGATGATTTCTTCGACGATGCCATTTTTGATGGAAATGTCAATTTTGATGGTGGGGGAAATGTTGGCCATATTACCTTCTTCAAAAGCATCAAGGGCCGAAATGGGATTGTTGAACCAATCTATAGGCCCTGAGGGGATAAAATCTTTGGTTTCGACCGCGTAAATGGGGTTTTGGTTAGGAGGCATGAGGGCTTCCTATGGATAAAAGAGTGCACGGTGATGTAGTGCGTCCCAAGGAGAATCCAGGTGGTTTATCTCTTCCAGTATTTCCTCGTCGCATTGGAAACGGCGGGAATACAAGGGGTCATGAGGAGTGATCTCGGTGACAGTTTGGTTGCCCCCTGTTGGAGAAGCAGAGGGAGAAATGCTGGGAGGGGGTGAGGGTTCACTCGACATAAACCATATATTGAAGTACTGAGGGGTACCCAAGGTGGTTGGGTGGAGAGTGTCCGTAGGTAAATGAACAGGGGAGTTGGGGGGGTTATGGGGTAAATCCTCAGAGATGTCATCTAAGAACCATGGAGGCATTGGGAGTGCCTCGGGTTCGGGAGAAATGACATGAAGATCCTCAAGTGACGAGGTAATGTCAATGATTGCTTCGACGAGTTGGTGAAGTAGGGCCAATTGACGCTATCAATATTCAAGGATCATAGGACACTGGTATGTAAAATGAGCTAATGAATCGTAGAGAGAGCGAGGGCATTGCATACGTTCATTGAATGAAGTGGTAACATAATGAATGTCATTGATATTTGTTGGAGAGGACATAGTAGGGCGTGGATTGTTCTGGAAGTTCTGGCGTACAGTGGCTAATGTCTACTGAAAACATGGCAGTGCTGGGCAATGATGGGTGTGATGGCCATACTCTGAACAGATAGCACATGCGTATTTAGTCCTCAACCCTTTACTACTGGAAGGGTGGGTGATAGTGGGGGGACTAGCAGTAGTGGCGGGCGTTGTGGGAGTTGGATTGAGGGGAATCAAATTCCGTAATTTAGGTAGTGATGGACAGTTGTTGGTTTGGTGACCCTCTTTCTCACATAGTGCGCAAGGTGGTGGGATGCGTGGAGGAAGTGGAGCGGTGGGCTCTTTCTTCTTTCTCCTACCCCCAGCTATAGAAGGGGGGTTAGGGAGTATTGGGGTAGTGGGGGTAAGGACGGGAATCATCATAGGGAGGCCTTCCTATGGGGGAAGGGATGGTCGAGGGACCATCTCAGGTGGGTGTAAATACCACACTGGGATTGCTAACACCATATTAGGTAGTGTGAGCGTTGCGGCTACCTGAAAAGCTTCTATACCTGGTGGAGGGTAAAAGAAGGGAATTTGGGTGAGGGGTTGGGGAACTGTCTCCCAAATGGGACTATGCCCTTGACGGGATTTGGAGTCATGGACTGTTGGGGTCAACGAGTGCGCAGGAGGCTCCAGCGGGAGTTGTTTTGCGACTATTGAGACGCCAGGAATGACTGAAGCCTCCTAAGGAGGACTAGCATCCTCTGTGTGAGTTTCGTTAGATGAGATGACACATACTTGATTAGCAGGATGAAGGAGTGGTGGTGCTCCATGGTATGTCCCTAACAAGGATGGATCTTTAAAAATCTCAGGACCCATCTCGACGAGTGGATATGCGTCTTGGTTGGTGTGGATGAGAGGAAGAATGTTATCAAGGTTGGCAGAGGGCTTAGGCTCATAATTTGAGACTTGGTCGATGGTCACGATCTTCCCATTGTGAGGGAACATCATGGTCCTAAAAACGGAAGATGCCACTACCTTCATAGCGTACATGTAGCTACGACCAAACAAGATATTGTAATCGAGCGAAGCATCGATAACTTCGATGTCTATGAGAACAATTTTGCCCCTGACTTTAACGGGGACATTTTGGAAGAGCCCTTCAAGAGATGATGGTCATCCGTCATAAGCTCGTAATGTGATGGCAGAGGGAATGATGTTCTATATTTTTACTGGGATTTGAAAAGCGATCACATCGGGAAGACGAGGTTCACCGCTATCAAGATCAAAGGTGATGAGTCGAGTATCTGCAGGGTCAACTGCCCCCAAGGTGGAAAGTAGTGATTTCCATTGAGTACGACAAGTCTGGAGGACTTCCAAGACTGACATGGCAGTCGGGGATTGTGCTAGGTCGTCTACCAAACTATAGTTATGAGCTTCCCTAGCTTGTGGGTTATGGACATTCCTGCGCAAGGGTATGCGAGGGATGCATAGTGGTGGTTCGGCGGAAGGGTGAGGGATTACCAACGGGGGTCTCGTCGGTGTAGGGTTTGTCTCTGGAGATATGGGAGTAGACTCAGCGGGTGCATGATACTGACGATTACGGGTTTGCAGAAGGATTTCTTCCTCATTGGTGAGGAGAATTGTACGCTCTGTTGGGTTGTTAGGGTTTGGGTATTGTCCCCTTTGAGGTGGGGGATGTTGTGTGTCATGTTGGGTGTTTATCACACCTTGAATAGGATTTTGCAGCATGGCGGGAGGGGGTTGTTGCACATATTGTTGTGGTGCCTGTTGAGGTGTAGGTTGTGCAGGAGAATGGGGAAGACTACCAGAGTCTTTCAACCATTTGAAATCAGCGATCTGGGGGAAATGGTGAGTGTAATGATCGAACTCACCACAAAGGGCATAAGTGAAAATGGTTTTAACATTATTTTACCCTTGGCATTTGTTATTATTTCCCCCTTGGGGGTTTTGGTTCCCTTGGTTCTGGTTGCCCCCAGTAGGTTGGTGTTGTGGGGGTTGATTCCCGCCTTGTCCTGGGTTATTGTTATTCATGTTCCGTCCTTTCTTATTGGCATTGTTTGATGGATGGGTTGGATTGGTTGTGTTCAACTGTTCAAAATTTTGGTATTGTTGAGCAGCAGAAGGTTGAACAAAATTTACCCCCGCATGTGGATGGGGGGGAGCCATGGGTTGTGGAGGACCAGGAAATGGGAAGTATGGATTTTGCGGTGGTACCGGTCCATAAGGGACATAGGACGGCGTAGTGCTTTCACTAGTACTATAAGCTGATGTTGAGGGAGTACCATTGTTTGTGGGAAGAGGTGGATGTATGGGAGGTGCCGACGGTGGTCCACTGATGGGTGGAGGTATTGCAACAGGGTATGGCTGTTGATAAGGAGGTGGGGGGTAGTAAGGGGTTCCCCCATATGCTGGCGGGTATTGAGGTGTTCCATACATTGGTGGTGGTTGGGGTTGTGGACCATGGTGTGTGGTGGCACCTATTAGTCCGTCTGCTGAGTGAGACATCCCTGGTTTGTCTTGGCCAAATGGCACAAGTTTTGGAAGATCAGAAAGTACCGTGTATAAGTACCCTGACTGTGCATAGATGAGGTCATACTATTGGGCCTTACTGATGGCTTCCTCTTCGGATTGTGGGAAGGTGGAAGCTACATCCTTTCCAAGGAGAGAGACAAGTGATCTAAGAAACCAGTCGAGACACTGTTGCTTGGTGGTTTCTGCCTTACACAAACTACGTCGCCTACGCCACTCATGAATGTGGTCAGCGATGTGTGTGGGTGAGGTTTGTTTAAAGTTATAAAGTAGTTCTAGACTATTGTCGTGGAAGATGGGTAATTGGAAGAAGGTCAAGAATGCTTTGGCCAATGACTCAAAGGTCGCGTGGGACCCTGATTTTTCTTCGACATACCATTTGGCTGATGGGCCAGTGAATGTGCGTTGAAATAATCGCAGTCTGATGAAATCATCCATAATGCTATTGGAAGAACACCATAGATGAAATGTCATGACATGGTTGGCGGGGTCATACCCTGCCTTTCCTTCAAAATTTGGTATGTCTGAAGGAATTTTTGTTGGCATTGCAGGCCACGTGGCGTCATGCAATATAGGATCATTGGTGAGTTTGGCGAGATCTGGTATGTTGAGAGAAGCCAAATATGGCATCTGTAGTGGGGGAGGAGGGTTAGCTCCGGCCATAGTGTGTTGTGAACCTGACCCTTGATGGGGACTAGGTGGGTTGGTGCTCCCTCCTTGAGAGGAAGTGGGTCCCCCGCTTCCGTGTAAAGGAGAGCGAATGAATGGATGACCTTAGGAAGTTGACCCAAGTAATGTAGAACCAAGCAAAGTTGATCCTAAGACAGTAGCACTCACAGGAGTGTGTGAAGGAGGTATCGATGAATGGGTACAACCAGATACTCCCCCTAATATAGGAGGGAGTTTGATCAAGCGTCGTGAACGATAGGGGTTATGTGGTTCCCCTATGATGTCAGACTAATTGTGTGCAATGTGTGAAAAAAGTGGTGAGAGAAATATAGAAACAAGAGTCTTTGTTGTGGTTGTTTACACAATATATATATCCAAATCAAACTGTAATCAGATGTGCATCATACATAAAATGTGAAAGAAGCATATATATGTGGGTAAGAGGGTTTTGTCCGCGTGGGGGAATAAAAAAGAAAGCAAATGCTCGTGTCCTAGAAGACGTAACGTCCCTCCTCTCAAATAGCATTGGACCTTCCAATAGTACTCGACAGTGGGGTCTGAAGTCACCAGAAGAGAAACTAGTGAAGGATGAAATAATCGGTTATAATGAGGGGTAAAGGGGGCATATCTCGAAAGAGTTGGCGATATTTCCCAATAGCCACACAAAATCCAATCAAGGTGCAATTACAGCCCACAATTGCCACCTGGGTAGATGTCCTAAAGTTGGTCACTAGGTACCTCGGTCAAAGTGCGGCATTTAGATTTTCGGCCTAAGAACTGGGTCACGGGCTGGATCCCATCCAAGAGGTGGGTGCCTCAAGGGGGGACGCACAGAACAACCGGACCTCCGCCTTCGACCTTTCACGGGTATCTCCGTGCCTTATGGTGATTGGAACACTTGACTTGGAGGATTTTGAAGTTCCCTATTTGACAACCTCTATGTTTTGACAATGTGAGAACTAGATAACAGGGAGTTATTTGGATGCGTATCCCCGAAATCCTACCTGGAATAAAAAATTTCTTTTGGCACCTCCTGTGGAGGAAAACTTAGTGAGTTTTTAGAAAGATTTTATATGTAGTTGTTGTGTGAGGCTGGGGGTGAAAACCAACCTCGTTTGATTAACAATGGGAGTGGATAGTCCTGTCAAGAAAAGATGGGGTATTTTCGGAATCCCTTGGGAGGAAACTTACTTAGACCTCCACGTTTCAAGAAGAAGCTATGTGAGTGATAAGTGACTTTTGTGTGTGAGTGAAAAGTGTGCTAATTTTTAGTGAATTAGATGTCACCTTGTTGCATGTGGACTTTGTTTGGTCCTTACAAGAGTTTGATTACCTAATTAACTAAATGCCTTTGGTACAACCTTGAGGAATTCAAAAGCCCTAGGAAGCTAGCATGTGGACATGTGAGTCCGTTACTATCTTTTAACTCCCTATTGTGATGTATTCTAAAAAAAAACTCGAAACTATCCTGGATTGAACATGTGGGCATGTATGGGCCCGTTACAAACCTTTAAACTCTCCTAGTATTTTGATCTAAGAAAGCAAAATTTCAACCACTATTCTATCTTTGTAGCATGTGGGCATGTATGGGCCCGTTACAAGTTTAAAATGTGTTTGAAAAATAAAACTAAGAGGGGTCCCAAGAAGGTCCGTTGTCCTCTCCTAAAGGTTTTAAAACTTTGTTAAGGGAGATGAGATTGTTTTCACAATCTTTTTCTGATTCTCAAGATCACTTGAAGGCATGAGAGAAGAGCATACTCAACGATTGTTACTTCAACTTCTAGTCCCAAATGTGAGTTAGATGTGATTAAATATGATTTTCCACTTATGTTTGTAAGTCAAAACAAGCCATCCATGTGGCAAAAAGCAAAGAAGGGAAATTGATTTTTATCTTCCTAAGTGCCTATGTGTGTTTTAGACTAACCCCTTTATATGATGAGGGGACTAAGTGTAATGTGGCTTTACAACATTTTTGACATCATTTTTAAGAAGGTAGATGACCTTCCCCACATCCCAAGAACTTACAATGTGAAATTTTGTTCAAATGCGCGACCCTTAGTGTAGACAGAGGCGCACAGAGCACAGGCGCGCGAACAGAAATGAGTTAGAAAGTGCATGTGCGCAGAGAAAGGTTGTTACTTAAGCGCATGCACGCAAGATGCGCGTCTGTGGGGTAGAATACCCGTGCACTTGTAAGAAATAGCCGAGAAAGAAAATCCAGATGGATTTCTCTCAATTCTCCTGTGAATTAACTGGTTAGCAGGTCGGCTAAGGCCAGTTTGTGCACCTGCAAGTTAAACAAACTAAAAGAAGAGAAAAATAAACCCAAATGAGGTAGGAATTTGATACCTTTCCCCAGTGGAGTTGCCAATCTGTTGCACCCTTTTCGTCACCTTGGTGAGCAAATAAGAGGTGCTTGCATGCCTAGTTGGGTCTTGCTGAGCATGATAGCTGTAGAGGAAAGAGTTAGAGAAAGAAAAACAAAACTATAAGCAAGAATTAAACTAATACAAACTAAAATCATAAGCATATGGATATAGATATAACAAACACAAAAATACCAATATCACCAATGTTTTTAGGTTGATCTATTGATGAAATCAAAGCACCAAGAAGAAAGGGGACTATGAGTCCCTTCTTCCTCCAAGGGAAGGCTCTTGGACCCTCACAAGCTTTCTCTCCTTACAACAAGAAAAATGAAAATCGTGATGAAAGAACTCCTTTGCAAATCCACTCAATGGAGAGGTGGATTTCTCAATGAAATGTTGCCAAAGTGATCTTGTCAAGGATAGAGTCCTTAAAACAATATAGGCAGCATAACATTACATGAAATTCCTTGAGAAAATGAGGTGCATTCATGGCTTTTTATAGCATTGCTTTGGGCTTTTGTTGAACTGCTTTGTAGTGTGAAGAGAGGCCATTTAGGGCATTATTAGGTCTTTGACCAGCCCACCATTTGGATTCAGCTCAGATTTGAGGGTCTAATCGGCTTGGGAGCTGATCCATAAGTGGTTGGGAGGCCGACCATTTCAATAAATGCGTCGTTTAGCAGGTGCATGGCTTTTTGAGCTATCAGTCGCGCATCGTGTGCTTGTGCGCGCTATTCACATTCCAGTTACGTGCATGAGCGCACGTGCCCAATGCCTGCAAGGTGCCCTTCAATTTTTTACTACTTTGTATAGTTTTTTCCCTTTTTGAATGTTGTGAGATTAATTCATTGGCCATGAATGACTTCATTGCTGTTTGATGATGCTGAGTTCTTGTAACCATGTGCTGACGAAATTTAAGTGATAACAATAGGGTATTCTCTCTTTCTATAATTGGGCTCGCTATCCCTTCTGAGCTTGAATCAGGAAATTCAACTTCTCGGGGCTTCAAACTCCCATGACTCTGAGACCTTAGAGAGATATCCTTCCTTGCATAAGGTTTCCAGACCCAGATCGCATGAACCTTCAGATAGTTCTTGGGCAATCGTCCTGAATCTTAGTCGAGTCTCTGGGTAAAGGTTCAACACAGTTCCAAGGTTTATGGGGTAATCCCCAGGGAAGAGTACTATTGAGGGGCCTTCCCAGAACATTACAAGAGTTAAGAAAACAAGACGATTCTCAGTGGAGCGAATTCATGCCCCAACCTTAATCCTTTGTATAGAAATGAACTATGGCATGTAAGCATACACAGACATCCATTATTTCCAGTCTAACACACCAGGCAATCATTCTACACAGAAATTATTATAGGCATATAAACATAAGCATGTATTCATGATATTCAGTTCGAAATACAAGGTATAAAACACTTATCAAATCTACCAGGCGTGATGAAACTACTGATAGGGGTGCTCCTTTCCACCCAACCGTAGGCTCAATGACTCCAAACAAATTTACCACTAGCCACCCTCGAGCTAGACCACGATGCTTTGAGGTTCAGTCTCCTACTTCCAGCTCAACAGAAATCAAGGACGAAGGTTACTCTCCTTCTCCTGATGAAGGAAAATAATATAGGACAAAGGTTACTCTCCTTCTCTTGGTGCAGGAAAATAATCCAGGACGAAGGTTACTCTCCTTCTCCTGGTATTCAAAACTCCCTGCGTTTCCAGGGTTTCTCTAGTCTCTTCCGCGATCCCCGTCGCGTGCACTGCTCTCTCTCCTACCACATTTCCTCTCTTGCCAATTTTTGTCTACAAGGTTGTATGTGGCGTGAATTCTTCCATTCGTGGTCAGGTCTGAGGGATGTTACGGATGGGTGGTTCACTCCCATCCCCTCATTAACTCTTGAGGAGCCTCCCCACCTACCAATCTAACAGGAAATCCATTCCAGGATCAAAGAGTTGCTTTGGTTTGTGAGCAAGTATAAACCAATATATTATTGTCTCGGTGGAAGTTAACACAACCATTCCAGGTCCCTTCCACCACCTCCCATTAGCCATCGTGGTCTCTTTTAGCACATCCCCCTCCCACCAGTCATGCAACACATATTCATAACATAATTTACATTCGTTGACCTTTTATACAAAGGTCCGTCAAGTCAAACATTCACATCTTTGAGTTTTCCATAGTTCTTGGCCAATATAGTTATTTTTACAGACTGGGGGAAATAGTGTGTTACAGAGAGTGCAGAGTGGAGAGGCGACATAATGTTATGCAAATGTTTTGTGTAGGGTTTGGGGATGGAGAGTCAAGGAAGAGTGGGTGTAGGTTTGGGAATAGAAAGCGGGAAAGAGGGGCACGTGGGCCTCATGCGAGGACCCACGATGCCAGACTTTGATTTTTTTATTTTATTTTTTTTATTATTTTTTTTTACTTATTTCATTTTTTTTTATCCGTTTGGTTTAAATTTTTTTTTTAAACATTGTTTTAAAAATTTAATTGGTAGTATATAATGTAAAGTAATTATTTTAATTATTTTAAAGCAATTATTTGTAATGTAATGTAAAGTAATATAATGAAAATTAATTAATGTAAAGTAAGTATTTTTAGTGTAAATTCAATTATTTAAAATCATTATTTAGTGTAAATTTTTTAATTTTTAATTTTAAAAGTTTAAATTTTATTTCATCTAATGATATTAGTGATTAATTAACTAGTGAATAATTAATTAGAATGATTAATGGATTAAAGTGAGTAATTAATGTTAACAATTAAGTACATATTCAATGATTACGGTTAATGATTAATTATGTACAAGATCACATTAACTGGTTTTAAAAGAAATTTTGGAGGGGGCTTCATGCGTGCTAAGAAGGTAAGTTAGAGAAATTGACGAGTGTGATACAGTGCTAGCATAGCTACCAAGGAGAGAGAGTCAATATTTTTCTTAGGTGAAGACATCGAGCTTAGAGGATTTTGACCCTGACCTACCACTTACCCTAAAGAGAGTAACGTATGTTTAGAGACAAGTAAAAAAAAACTTATGCCTAACCCTATGTTTTCAATTATAAGTTGCGCAAATGTAAATTTCCTTAGAATCTTCTCTGAAAAACATTTTGTTGATGCATATTCGATTGTTCTAGATGGTTAGGACTTGGGGAAATCGAGGCCAAGGGGAATCATCGCCAAGAACCTTCAATGCCGCCGCCACCATCGCCTGAATTAGCTCTCATTTTGCGCTCTTTGGAGGCTATAAATGAGACTTTAAAGGGGCGTCAGCTAGCAGGGACCGAAGTGGAGCCCCCACCATATGGAATGGGTAACCCTGAAGCATCAAGGGATTCATAGGAAAGGCCTCCACCCGAGGACATCACTAGAGAACTACAAAAGATCAAACTTCCAGAGTTTGTTGAGGGTCGTGCTAGTGAACATGCAGAGGCATGGTTGGAAGGAATGACATGATGTATCACCTTAAGAGACTATGCTTCCACATCAAAGGCGAAAATAGAAATCTTTCAGTTGAGGGACAGTTCCTTGAATTGGTGGGGAAACCTGGAGAGGCAGTTGCACAAGGAAAGGTTATGAAGGAAATATCTACTAGCTTACTACAAGGAACAGTAGGTGGGATCATTTCATGCTCTAGTACAAGGAAACAGGACTGTGGAAGGGTACGAGATCAGGTTCATGGAGTTGGTAAAATATGTTTCATACATGGATAATGATCAACGAAAAGCATAACTCTTTGTCTATGGGTTAAACCCTAAGATAAGGGCCATGGTACGGATGTGGAAACCGTCTTCAGTAGAAGAAGCAGTTGAAAATGCACGTTATGCTGAGGAACACATGAGCTTAAACAGAGGTATGAGATCGACCTTTCCACATCATCTTGGATTCGTGGGGAAGGCCCCTAGAACCCTCTCTAGGGGAGGGAGCTCTAGGTCACCTCCTTATGGTAATAGAGTCATGCCAAGGATAGTTGCCACATGTATTTCAATGGCAGCGAGTGCAACATCCCATTCATCACCAACGACGCAGGTAGGTCCACAACCTTCTCAGGGAGTAGCTAGTAGGGATAGGGGTTCCAGGGGAAGGAACTCATTTCAGAGACTATCACAGAGAAATGCGTAGGTTCCATCTCATGTTACATGTTGGGGATGTGGAGAGCCCATTTACCAGTGTGTCTACCCAGAGTTGCAAGAAGGATTTGTGCATAGAGAAGAAAAGGACCCAATGGGAAGAGCAAGCGGTAGCCACTAGAATTATGCAGCAGTTAATAATCGCCAGGTAGAACATCAATCCGCGGTGATGGAGTCACTAGGTACGCTAAATCATATCAATGTTAAAATTTTATTTGATTTTTGTGATACAAATAGTTTCATTTCACCATTTGCATTAGAAAAGAGTGGGTTGGCAGCTTACAAGCACGATGACTTTCAACAAATCGAGATGGCTTCAGGGGAAAAAAAAGTGGTAGGACCTAGAATTCACAATTGTCTAGTAGACCTGGGAGTCTATACTACCAGGAAGAAGGTATACATCACTACTCTCGGGACGTATGACCTAATCATTGGAATGGATTGGTTAGAAGCCCACCGAGCTATGGTAGATTGTTTCACAAAAAGGGTGCTTTGTGTTGATGATGAAGGAAGGCTAGTAGAGATCCATGGTGTATGGAGAAAGATGTCTCTATGCTTTATCTCAACTATGAAGGTTAAGTGGTGAATGTGGCAAGGGCATCAACTTTATGTAGTGTAAGTAGTGAATGAAAGGAAAGGACCCTCCTTGGATCAGTACCCAATATTGTCAGAGTTTAAGGATGTTTTTCCGAATGAGTTTCCATGGTTACCTCCTGAGAGGGAGCTTGGTTTTACTATTGAGATAAAACCTAGTGCAGAACCAATTTCCAAGACTCTGTATAGGATGACCGTGCCAGAACTTTGTGAGATGTAGATGTAGTTAAAAGAACTACTCAACTTAGGGCTAATAAGGCCCAGTGTCTCACCTTGGGGTGCACTAGTAATTTTTGTGAAGAAGAAGGATGGTTCCTTACGACTATGTATAGATTGCAGGGACTTGAACCATGCTATAGTGAAAAATAGGTACCTAATGCCACAGATATATGATCTCTTTGATCAGATGAAAGGAGCAGCAGTATTCTCAAAAAATGATTTTTGATCAGGGTATCAGTTAAGGATTAAGGAAGGCGACATTCCTAAAACTGCCTTTCAAACTCGGTTTGGGCATTACAAGTTCGTTGTAGTACCTTTTGGATTGACCAATGCACCAACAATATTCATGAGCCTAATGAATGGTGTGTTCCAGAAGTACTTAGACTATTTTGTACAAGTCTTTATAGATGATATCTTCATCTATTCCAAGAACGAAAGAGAACATGAGGAACACTTGCGAGTGGTGTTGTCCTACCTTAGAGAGAATAGATTGTATGGGAAGTTTTCGAAGTGTTCCTTCTTCCAGAAAGAAATTCACTATTTAGGTAATATCATTTCCGGTGAAGGAATCTCTATGGACCCAGAAAAGGTAAAGGCCATTATGGAATGGAAAGTGCTGAAAAATGCTCATGAGGTAAGAAGCTTCATGGGGCTAGCAGGTTATTATCAAATATTTGTGGAAGAGTTCTCTAAAATAGAAAAACCCATCACCAATTTGCAACAAAAGGGGGTCAGGTATGAATGGACGGAAGAATGTGATAGTGCATTCATCGAGCTTAAGAGGTTACTAACTAATTCTATGAGTGTCGGATATGGAAAAGGACTTCACAGTCTGCATGGATGCCTTGAAGCAAGGGTTGGGGGCCGTGCTAACGCAGGATGGAGGAGTGATAGCGTATGCATCAAGGAAGTTGAAGAAACACGAGGATATTTATGCTACTCATGATTTAGAGTTGGCAGTTGTAATGCTAGCTCTAAAACTTTGGAAGCACTATCACTAATACATATTGTAAAAATTCCGATGTTTTATTTGCGGTGTTATGAACAAAATTGTCCATATTGTCGCAAAATAGAGGAAATTTAAAAAAAAACGGTTCATATTGCCCAATAACGTCAGTCTTGCCACATTGACATCTCTCTTGCCACATTAACGTCACTCTTGCCATGTTTTCCACCGGAACGTCTCTCTTGCCACGTTTGTGACATAAACATCGTTCTTGCCACATTTGTGAAGATTGATGTCGCAATTGCGATGTTTTGGAAACTAGGTTTTCCCCTCCAATGATCACCTTAGTATGTTGACCAAGTCAAAATACTAATGGTCACTTAGGTTTTTTTTACGTCGAAATTGCGACGTTACAAAATCTATAAATATGTTTCATTTGATGGATGTTGCGACAAGTTTTCTATAATAACGATGTCGCTTTGGGGTCATAGTAGTTAGTGGTTAGAATGTTTTAGGGTGTGATTTTCATGTCATGAGTTATAGGGGTAAATGATTATAGTGTGTAAAGGGTTAGAATCTATTTGGGAC